>JASDQU010372706.1:10875-25695 GCA_032191745.1 Picea mariana
TTTATGAATTGTAAATCATGTTTTGTAGGCTGGTGAGCCAAGTATTGATAAGGTGGTGGGATTATGTGTTTATTAGGATAAAGAGCCTAAGTGTAAAAGGCTAGGAGCCTATTTTTGTATATGTAATATGCATAACATTAATAAAGATTAAACATCGTTGTGTGCAGACCGACCACGAAGAAAGAGTGATGGAGGACTAAGCTTCCACAGGGTGGGTAAGAGAAAAGGGGCTGAAAGGTTGGAAAGAGGGGATAAGCTTAGGGGATTAAGTCCTTGAGAATAATATTTTATTATTATTCCAAAGTTGTGTGACAAACATGTTTTTATCTTAAGTCCTAGGATATGCAACGCATGCAGCTACAACATGTGCAAAAGGTTACGCATGAAGCTCCAGAAAGACAGGTGTCAACCTAGGCACATGCGGTTAAAAGATTAAGCATCAGCTGATTTGGGAGTTTGTCCTCCATTCTATCATCGGTTGTCTGAACCGTTTGATTCTGGGTTCATTCTGCCAGTTTTCCCCGATCCTCCGTCTAAAACCATGCGACCTCTGTGAATGACCTCTGCTTAATTTTCTTGTCATGCATTCCCGAAAATGAGAACCAAGAATTCGAACGGGTATTCCTGTGAATTCTGTGATCTCTATATTCAACCTTTGCAATAATCACGCACGCACTTAAGACCCAAAATTTTTGAACCGTTTTGTGTCTTCTGAGGAACCTGGCACTTTAGTAATTTCCTGAGTGTGTTGTTTTTAGCGTGGGTTGTTTCCATTTTCGGGCCTATGCCCATTTTCTGTTGTGGTCGTCATCCCTGTGTGAATGAGTGTTGAGTTGTGGCTGTCGTCCTCACCTCATTGGAGACAAGTCAAGGAGTGTGCTAAAGAAGCGGGTTGTCAGGCCTGTGGTTGAAGAGCTAGGTTGTTAGGCCTGTGAAAATCTCTCTCCAGGTGAGAGAGTTTTTTGGGAAGTGGTTTTCTCCCAGAGAGAGTCCAACACCAGCTACGGAACTTTGAGAATTCTTGATCCAGCCTGTTGCTGAGACACAGAGAGGGAGGTGAAGAAATGATGGAATGTTCTTGTGAAGGTGTATACTCCCAGGTGGAACATGCATGTGGGGAATGAGACTCCGTGAGTAGTGGGCGTAAGAAGGCTCTTGGAGAGAATCCTTCTAGTTTCTTTGTGCAGTTTTCCGGTAACCTCAGCCTAGTCTATGATTCCCTTGCCTTGGGTGGAGCTTAGTCCCAACTCAGGGGTGACCCACTGCTAAGTGTGATGAGAAGCATGGTCTAAGGCTGGGAGGTTTGTTGAAGGTTTGCATGTAGTTGGTGGAGTTACTACAATTTCAAGGATAATTATATGCATGTGTTTAATTTCAATTGAAATGCATGTCTGTGATGCTTGCAATATTATCATGTGTTTCATTGCAATTATGAATTATTGTTAATTCCATTATTTTTGTATGTTAGCAGTAATCCTACGATTACTCTATATTGTTTAGTTAAATGTGTTAATTTTATTTAATGCATGTTATATATATAAGTATGTGAATGTTTTCATGTAGTAGCATTTCCTAGTCATGGGGTCAATGGCCAGGGATGTTGCAATATGGTATTAGAGCCCATTGTTTCAATGTTGAGCCTATATGGGCCGGATAAGTGGTCTTTGGACCCAAGTTTTTGAGTGGAAAAGGTGTTCCGATGGAACCAATTTCGAACCTTAGAATGTTCATGAGTGCCAATGGGTTACTTGGTCATGTTACAAAGGTCAGGAGCAGTAGCAGTAGAATAAAACCATAGTCGATGTTGTATTTTACCAAAGAGAGAGAGTGCTCAACACTTGGGGTGTTGGAGTCATAGGATCTGTTTGGGAAAAAGGAAATTCTTTTATGACCATCAGATCGAGAGAAGGTGTAGGAAGGTTATCCTAGAAGCCTTTCAGAGTTAAGAAATTAGGATAACTGGAATGCATTGATGCACAAACTCCTGAAGTTATGAAGTAGATCATAATCGTCTGATTGCAAAGTTCATGCATTAGTAGGTCATGAACTTTAGGAGAAAGCACTCCAGGAAAAAGCGAGTGTGGAGGAGTTGAAACTCCTGAAGCCCAAAGAGCGGAAGTGGTGAGTCATGATGACATCACCTGGAGGTAATGTGGAAACATGGGATGTGTGCCATGTGTCAGTGGGTTTAGACCTCGTGGAAGATTGAAATGGGATTTGGAACATGACAAGTGTCACCCATTTGAATGTGCCATATATTAGTCGCTAGTATTCCTCCATGTGGCATCATGTGTGAGTAGGGTTAGTGGGGCCTGAGGCTACATAACATAGTTAAATCTTGGAGGACCCATAGTGGCGTTGATCATGATACATCAAGATCAACAACCAGAAGGCATTGCGGGGACCCAAGTTGCATGAGGGGTTATGTGTCAATGTCAGTGCAATTGCGAGATGAAAGGAAGGTTACTTCAAACTACCGTTGCATGCCCCCGCAATTAGGAAAACGTGAAGTGATGTAACGTAATAACGTCACATAAGGTGACGTGGGAGTGTTCAGAGATTAATGGTTCAGAATGTGCATATGTGAAATATTCTGAAGTCCCAAAGTCTCGGAACTCAGATGCATGAGGTTCCACCGTGAGTGTCAGCCATCAAATGTTGGGTAGATGTGGACTATTGATCCACTCTACTTCATGAGTTTGTTAATTCGTAACTCCGAGAGTCTGTTGTGAGGTGTTATCAAGACTTCAAAACCCAAAGTCCTGGTTAAGCGCCTATTGATCTAGTGCCTGGTCGCAGCCTGTGGACACAGGGGTTGGGGCTAAGAGAAAAGGAATAAGGCCTAAAAATTTTACAGAGCCAAGCAAAGCTCAAAAAATTCATGAAAACTGAACGTTTTCTTGAATTGGATTTGTTTATGAATGATGTGGGATTTGTTAAGGAATGATGACCTGACAAATTTTGGTTGTCTACACATTGTGTTCCAAAAGTTTAACAAGTGCCAGAACCGAATAGAGTTTCCATTGAGTGAAAAAGAAATGGAATATACACAGAATGCTTCCAGGTTGGAGAATGAAGAAAAAATAATGGATTTTCATTTGGGAGTGGAAGGGTCGAACTCCAATGGGCATGGAGAAGAGTTAGATAAGAAAGGACATATGATGAAAATCATTGAACGATTGCATAAAGATGCCCAAACTCACCGAGCAGATAGTAGAAATCTCATGAGAGATAAGGAACAATAAGGATAATTCAACTTAAAGTTGATGAAGAGCCTGGAAAGGATCAGAAAGAAATTGGATAAGGACAGTGACTCAAGAAAAACAGGGGGTTGCAGGATCTTTGAGAAGAAAAGAAGATCAAGAAGTATTTCGAGAAGAAATAATTCACTAAAAGATACTACGACAGAAAGATGAAAGAGTTCTTTGAACTCAAGCTAGGCAGCATGACCAATGAAGAATACGAACGAAGATTTTTGGAATTGTTGAAGTATGTTCCATTCATCAAAGATGAGACTGTCAAGATTCAAATGTATCTAAGTGGATTTCCACCTTCCATTGGTGAAAAGATCCAGTATGATGACCCTAAGACTATGGAAGAAATGATAAGAAGAGTGAAATGCTTATATTAGAAAAAAAGAGAGAATCCTACCTTCCAAAAGGCTTGGGAAGACAAGAAGAAATTCCAAATGGATCAAAGGAAGAAGGGAAACAAACCTTCCTTTTTCAGAAACAGTCCTCAAGGACAACCATCATTTAGAGAGTCGAGAATGGATGATGTAGGGGAACAAAGGCCAAGACATATGCCCATTCAGTGTTGGGGATGTCAAGGGAACCACAAGTATAGAGATTTTCCCCACAAAAATGGCAAAGTGAGAGTTTTCCATAATGTTTATCAAGATGAAACAGTGGAAGACATGTGCAGTAGAATGCCAAGGATCTACGCAGCCCTGCACAACAAGCAAGCAAAATATTAGTCGCACATGATTGGAGTGGAAGGTATGATCAATAACCATCCCTTCACTATTTTAATTGATTCAGGGGCTAGCCATAGTTATATATATCCTATAGTGGTGGAAAGTTTTCAATTGTCGAGAAGCAAACATGAAAAGTCTTGGTTAGTGCAGCTGGATATAAGAACCAAGAGAAAATTTATTGCGTTAGATAAGTCTTGTCAAGTGGACATGAATGGACTGAGCACAAAGGTTGAATTGAATGTTCTGCCTTTAGGTTATTATGACTGTCTAATTGGGATGGATTGGTTGGACCAGCACCATGCCATCTTGGATTATCATAATAAGGCATTCACTTTCCTGGATGAGGAAGGAAATTGGAAAATAGTCCAAGGAATTCCTAGGGTTGTTGTTGTCAGAGAAATCTGAGAAATGTAGTTGAAGAAGTGCTACAAGAAAGGTTTTCAATTACTTGCATCCCATGTGGAGGAAGCATTTAAGGATGAGCTCTAAAATATTCGAGATCATGTGGTACTAAAGGAGTTTGAAGATGTATTTCAGTAGGTACCCGGACTACCTATGAAAAGAGATATTGACTTCTCTGTAAACTTGATGCCTGGAGCATCTCCAGTGTTGAGAGATCCTTATAGAATGAGTACTCTAAAGCTGAAAGAGCTACAATTACAGATTGAAGAGATTCTGAAGAAGGGGTACATAAGCCCAAGTGTGTCACCTTGGGGAGCCCCAGTCCTACTCGTGAAGAAGAAGGATGGGATGCTAAGATTGTGTATTGATTTCAGACATATGAATAAAGTAACTGTAAAGAACAAATATCCTCTGCATAGGATTTATGACCTCTTCGATCAGTTGAAGGATGCCAAGATATTTTCGAAGATAGACCTTAGGTTGAGATATCACCAAGTAAGGATAAAGGATGAAGACATCAACAAGACCACCTTTAGAAAAAGTTATCATCATTATGAGTTCACCGTTGTGTCGTTTGGGCTGTCGAACGCACCTGCTGTTTTTATCTTCCTGATGAATGGTGTATTCAAGGACTATCTAGACAAGTTTGTCATTGTATTCCTGGATTATATTCTGGTGTATTCCAACTCGGAGGAAGAGCATGAAAATCATCTGAGGATGGTGTTGTAGGTGCTAAGAGAGCACCAACTGTATGCCAAGTTGAGAAAGTGCTCGTTTTATCAGGAGTAGATCCTTTACTTGGGGCATACCATTTCGAAGGATGGAACAGTTGTATATCTTGAGAATATTGAGGCCATCAGAGAATGGTCAGCACCAAAGAATGTGATAGAAGTTAGATCCTTTATGGGTCTAGCTAGTTATTACAGAAGGTTTATCACAGGGTTCTCAAGGATAGCTTACCCTATCACTTCCTTGTAAAGGAAGGAGAAGAAATTTAAGTGGACAGAGGATTGTGAGAAAAGATTCCAACAATTGAAGAAACTGTTAACCAGTGATCCAATCCTGAGGATTGTAAACCCAAATGAAGATTTCGTGGTGTGCACAGATGCATGAAAATAAGGACTGGGATGAGTCCTCAGTCAGAATGGATTTGTAATCTGTTATGAATCCATAAAGTTGAAATAGAACAGAAAGAAATATTCCACTCATGATTTGGAGTTGGCAGCCATAGTACACACTCTAAATAAATTGAGGCATTACCTCATGGGAAGGAGGTTCTAATTGAGAATAGACCATAACAGTCTGAAGTATTTGTTTGATAAAATAATCTTGAATGTTAGAAAGAGTAGGTAGCTAGAGTTTATTTGTGAATATGATTTTGATATCAAGCATATCAAAGGGAAGGAGAATAAAGTGGTTGATGCACTCATCAGGAGAGTGCAGGAATTACATGCTACAACAATTAGCATGTACCGAACCAATATTAAGGGCATCATTTCGGAGGATGCAAATACAGATTTGCAGTACATGGATTTGGTAGCAAAGCTATAGCAAGGTAAGATGCCATAGAAAGTGGAGATTTATAAATTGGAAACTGATGGAATACTTCTGTACAAGAACAAAATTTATGAAGATAATGTCCAATATTTGAAGCTTGCAATTTTGCATGAAATGCATAATGTTCCCTATGCAGGGCACCCTAGATATCAGAAAATTGTGGCAGTAGTCAAGAGCCATCATTTTTGGCCAGGTATGAAGAAAGATACTGCAGAATACATCAACAGATGTATGGAGTGTTAAAAGGTTAAAGCTGAGCACATACACCCAACATTCCTGAGTGGAAGTGGGAAGTGGTGACAATGGATTTCATCACGGGATTTCCCTGAATAAGAAAGAAGCATGATTCAATCATGGTGGTAGTGGGAAAGCTTATGAAAGATGACCATTTTATTTCGTTAAAGACTACTGAAAAGGCAGTGGACGTTGTTGATATCTTTATGATGGAAATAGCCTGATTGCATGGAATTCCCAAGACAATTGTGTCTAATAGAGACCCGAAATTTACCTCAAATATTTGGAAAGGTTTAGTCAAGGGGTTCAGAACGAATCTGAACTTTAGTACATCCTATCATCTTGAGTCAGATGGGTAGACAGAGTGGGTGAATTGAATAATAGAGGACATGTTAAGGATGTATGTGATGGACAAATCGTCTAAATGGGAAGACTACCTACACTTGGTAGAATTTGCCTACAACAATGGGTATCAAGCATCATTGAAAATGAGCCCATTTGAAGCACTTTGTGGCAAAAAGTGTAATACTCTAGTAAGATGGGATAATCCAACTGATAGGGCAGTAGTTGGGCCAAAGTAGCTCAAGGAAATGGAAGAATAGATGCTAAAAATTAAGAAGAATTTAAAGGCTTCCCAAGACAGGCAGAAAAGTTATGTTGATAAAAACAAAACCCATAGAGATTTTAACATGGGCGATCATGTTTTCCTAAAAGTGAAATCCAATAGAAGTTCCCTGAAGCTCGGAAACTGCGCCAAGTTGGAAGCCATATTTTGTGGGCCATTTGAAATCCTAGAAAGAAATGGGCCAGTTGCATATATGCTTGCATTACCTGCATCCATGACTGTACATAATGTGTTTCATGTTTCATTTCTTAAGAAATATATACATGATGCAAATCATTTAATTGATTGGGATGTGATTCAGGTGGTGAAAGAAGGTATCCTGCAAGTGCATCTTGCGCGCATATTGGATCGAAAAATAAAACAACTACATAATCGAGCCATAGGTCTTGTAAAGGTCCATTGGACTTGGTATGGTCCTCAAGACGTGACTTGGGAACATGAAGATTCTATGTGGGCAGAATATCTGCATCTTTTTGAAGATTTTGAAAATCTTCTTGATGTTGTGTGAAAGTTGCACTGAGGATAGTGAAAAGATAAGGGGAGGGGATTGTAATATCCCCAAGGACGAGTCCTATTGCAGTCATGTTTATGAATTGTAAATCATGTTTTGTAGGCTAATGAGCCAAGTATTGATAAGTTGGTGGGCTTATGTGTTTATTAGGCCAGAGATTCTAAGCGTAAAAGGCCAGGAGCATGTTTTTGTATATGTAATATGCAGAACATTAATACAGATTAAAGATCACTACGTGCAGACCGACCATGAAGAAAGAGTGATGGGGGAATAAGCTTCCAGAAGGTGGGTAAGGGAAAAGGGGATGAAAGGTTGGAAATATGGGATAATATTAGGGGCTTAAGTCCTTGAGAATAATATTTTATTATTATTCCAAAGTTGTGTGACAAACATGTTTTTATCCTAAGTCCTGGGAGAGGCAACACTTGTAGCTCCAACGTGTTCAAAAGGGATTGCATGTAGCTCCAAGAAGACAAGTGTCGACCTAGGTGCATGAGGTTAAAATTTGAAGCATCAACTGATTTGGGGGTTCGTCCTCCATTCTGTCATCGGTTGTATCAACCGTTTGAGTCTAGGTTCGTTCTGCTAGTTTTTCCCGATCCTCCGTCTGAAACTGTGAGACCTCTGTGAAAAACCTCTTCTTAATTTTATTTTCACGCATTCCTGAAAAAGAGAAACAAGAAGCTGATCAGGTATTCATGTGAATCTCATGAACTCTCTATTCGACCCTTGCAATAATCACACACGCACCTGAGACCCTAAATCCGTGAACCGTTTTGTGTCTTCTGAGGAACCCGACACCGGAGTAATTTCTTGATTGTGTTGTGTTTAGTGTGGGTTGTTTCCATTTTTGTACCTATGCCTATTTTTTTGTTATGTTCATCATCGTTGTGTGAATGAGGGCGGAACCATGGCTATTTTCCTCACCTGGTTGGAGCAGAGTCGAGGAGTGTGTTGAAGAAGCGGGTTGTTAGGGCCATGGTTGAAGAGGCAGGTTGTTAGGCCTGTGAGAAGTTCTCTCTAGGTGAGAAAGTGTGCTGGGAAGTAGTTTTCTCCCAGAGAGGGTCCAACACCGGCTATGTTGCTCTGAGAATTCCTAATTCGTCCTATTGTTGAGACCTAGAGAGGGAGGTGAAGCACCAATGGACTGTTCTTGTGAATCTGTATACTCCCAGTTGGAACAGGCGTGTAGGGAATGAGAGTCCGTGAGTAGTGGGTGTAAGAATTCTCTTGGAGAGAATCCTTTCGGTTGCTTTGTGCAGTTTTCCTGTAACCTCAACCTAGTCTAGGATTCCCTTGCCGTGGGTAGATCTTAGTCCCTGCTCGGGGGTGAACCATTGTTGATCGTGATGAGAAACGTGGTATAATGCTAGGAATTTTGTGGAAGTTCTACACGTAGTTGGTGGAGTTACTGCAGTTTCAAAGATAAGTATATGCATGTGTTTAATTTCAATTAAAATACATGTCTCTTATTCTTGCAATATTATCATGTGTTCTGTTGCAATTATGAATTACTGTTAATTCCATTATTTTTGTGATTACTCTGTATTGTTTCATTAAATATGTTAATTTGATTTAATGCATGTTATATATATAAGTATGAGAATGTTTCCGCGTAGTAGCGTTGCCTAGCTGTGCGGTTGATGATCGGGGACGTTACATCCTTAGAGCGATACATTTGTCGTCTAAAGGTAGAGATAGAGGTATGTTTTTTATGTTAGAATAATGTAGAAACTTCTAGAATACCTTGTAAAATTAGAATGTTGTCTTGGCTTTGTTTCACAAGCACAGAGATTTAGTTTGTGGGTGGTTTGAGATTCATAATGATAGGAGTCTGATCTAATCCTCTATTTGACTATAAATGTAATCAAATTCTCTCAAAAATTTGGTATCATAACAATATATTTGTGGATGTGATCACACCAATGTTAAGTATGGTGCGAAGTCGCCCTTCTATGATGCAGAAAACATGATGCACACATCTGCGGCCTCTGTCTCAATTGTATAAAGATGGAAGTGAAATCACCTCTAGAAAATGATGGATTAACCTAAAATATGATTATTTCAAATCTCTTTCCACGCTCACCACACCAACGGACTATTCATTGACCAATTGTTGTAGATTTTCAGAAGTGGTAGCAACTGATAGTTACAAACTCGCGATTCCAATCTCGAAACCTTCACAAATGGCATCACAAATGTATTTGCAGGCTTCCCAAATGATGGAGAATTGCAAAATATGTCCGCTGGCAACAACAATCAATAGTTGTGGCGGCCCTATTCACCAGGAAACGACCCTTAGCACTGAAAAATTCCAACAGTAGTGAACAGAAATGAAAAATTGCTCCTCTATTTTTCTCTCATACCAAATTAATTTAGAACAGTCGGAACATTCAAGTGAGACAGTGTTCATGAAACCTAGTTTATTGAGATAATTTGATTACATTTATATTCTACTAGAGGATTATATCTCACTCCTATCATTGTGGATCTCAAACCACCCACAAACTAAATCTACGTACCTGTGAAACAAACCCAAAACAACATTCTAATTGTACAATATATTCTAGAAGTTTATACATTATTCTAACATAAAAAACATACATCTACCTAATTTTACAATGTATTCTAGAAGTTTCTACATTATTCTAACATCCCTCTTTAATGGAGAAATGGATTTTCTACAACACCTAACTTGCTTATAAAAATTTCAAACTTGAGTTTACCAAGAGGTTTGGTAAATATATCAGCCACATTATCATTTGTATTACAAAATATCAAACCAATTTCATTTGATTCAATCTTCTCTCTCACAAAGTGATGTTGTATCTCAATGTGTTTTGATCTTGCATGATATATTGGATTATGTGACAATTTGATAGAACTTTGATTGTCATAGTTGATAAATGTTGCACCATTTTCCTTATGGAGGGAGGTGTAGCAAAAGCCTTGATTGAAGGGGGAAAGATAGAATTATTTTATGATCAGGCCCCTGAGAGCATGAAGAGAATAGGAACAACATTGTTCGCCAGTACTTTCAGAATTGGGAGTTTTCTCACTAGTATTTTTCTGAATGTTTCGAGTAATGTCAGTGGATGAAAGGGCCACACTAGCTGGATTTTGAACAATCTAAATGCATTTTGTATTTACTACTATTATGCGATGGTGGCTATTCTTGGATTTTTAAATATTATTTTCTGTGTGGTTGTCTCTCAGTTTTATGCATACAAAAGAGAAACCAACGGGGCATTTGGTAGTCACAACCATGGACATGCAAGTGCAGCAACAACATAGGAATTGTCATGTGTTGTCGCTAAACATAAAAGTTCTTGCAGATGAAATGGAGAATATTAAAGTAAAATAAAATAGTTGATAAGTAAGGGAAATGAAATAGGCATTATGTATGACAGAGATTCAGGCTATTTTGTGCTGTGTTTGAGTGCTACTACTCTCTTTGTCCATATATTAACTTTGAAACTTTGAAGTACATTATTCTTGGCATTTGGAAATAATTATTTTTGGCAATCCCTATCTTTCATCTTACGAATATCATGTGGTGTCATTGAATGGTTTGGTTGGAGATTGAAATGGCAGGAATTCTTCTATTATAAAGATGCAGTTCGGTGTGAGTGGTGTCTATTAAATAGTAGAGATAGTCAGGCCAATTTTTGCTACAAAGAATGTATTAAAATTTGTCACAAGAAACAGAAATGAAAGTTGAATTGTTGGATCTAGCCAAATGTATGGACCTAAGAAAGAATTATCTACTGGATTTGGATGCAGAGTCAAAATGATTACGAATGATGGGCTCTTAATTTAAATTATTCAGCAATGAATTTCATGCCTTCACTGTAATGTGACCAACAACCAATTTATAGCGACATCCATACCAAAGACATGATGTTGAAAATCACTCGCCATGTGTTTTAAAGTCATGGATTACATATAGAAATAGGAAATAATGCTTGGCGTACATCCACAAGGGAACAATTTTCTATGCTAATGCATTGAATTCTTATTCCCATACACATAGCATGCCCGAGAGCCAATTTGATACAGAATCCCTAGATAACAGTTGCCCCAATCCATTTCATTTGAACTTAAGAAAAATCCTTACCCAAGCACAACCTTGGTCCGCCATTGAATACCACATACTTGAATGTGGATTCACTCACAAAAACCCTCTTATCATCGATCCATCTCTCAGACCTAAACTCCGAGAAATCCTTCTCCCATAGAGTCTCCATTCTACCCATTGAATATATCAAATACAAGACCTTGGTGCCATTTTTTGGATATATCCCATTGGGACAAAAGTTGTCTGCCTCGACTTCCTTGTTGTATACTAGCATGGAGGCCCAATTTCAAGGTTCAATGCATGGTTACACATTATCAACATACTAAAATTTTGAAATCTATTGATTTTCCTCTAGACCACTGTGGAAATTGTATACATGGCCTTCTTTCTGATGTTTGAATCCTTCACGTTGATGCAGGACATAATTGGGGTTGGGAGTGACACCATGATGACAAAAATAGAGTGGACGATGGCATAACTGATCCATAATCTGGATAATATTAAATGATCCCAAGCAGAATTGGATGAGGTAGTTGGGCATGAGAGAATAGTGGAAGAGAGTGATGCTGAGGATCTACCTTTTATGCATGTAGTGGTCAAAGAAGTGTTCCAATTATATTCGTTGGTTCCTCTTCTCATCCCACACAAAACTAACAACAATTGTGATATTGAGGGATTTGTGATACCCAAGAATACTAGATAATCGTCAATGTGTGGGTGATCATAAGTGACCCTTCCATATGGAAGGAACCATCAGAATTCGTCCAAGAGAGATTAATTTTGATGTAGACCCCCTATCCTCCTAGGGTTCTACGACCTCCCGGTATAGGATCTTTATTTATTCTGAGTCGAATTGACTATTTGGGATCTTGATTGAACCCAAACCAATCATAAATGGGCCCCTTTTCCTTCTGTGTGCAGGTTCTATTAGACTCAGGAGATATTCCTACGTGCCTCCAAAACACTAAGGTTTAGGCGCTAGCTCCTTCTGTGATTGGCCCCTTCTTCATATGGCCCCGGGCTATGTCCTTGTGCAAATGAATGATAACCTATTAAATTCCACGCACCTTTAATCCACAAAATGCTATGGGACTATCGATATCTTGAGCTTGACGGTATGTCTGAGCTAATGCTTCATATCTTCCCCTTCCAAATCCACAGAACAAATATGGACCTCCTGAATCAACGGATATGATCTATTCTTGATTCCAAACTTCAGGGTCTTGAAATTTCAAACCTCGCTTTCCTCCATACTCCAATATTCTAGAGTTAATGATTTGTTGCCACCTGTCTCCTTGAACCTGCGACCAGGATCCCCTTCGCGAATCCCTCCTTCGAGAATCTAAAATCTCAAATCCTCCTTTTCCCCATGTGATAATATTCTGGAGTAGAAGATCAATCGACACTTGTCCACCTTAATCTATGGCTAGGATTTCCTCTGTGAATCCAGCCTTCAGGAATCTCAATTTTAAACCCCTCGCCACTGTTGACTGGTTATCTTCCGGAGTGGAAGATCTGCTAAAACGTATCCTCCCCAATCAACGGTTGTGCTCCTGCTTTGGGAATTTGGCCTCCTCAACCAGATCAATAGCCCTTTGACTCCCTTCTCGATTGATGATCAAGATCTCTTCTCTAGATTTCAGACCTTTCCTCCTCCGCTTTCCTCCATAGATCTAGATCAAGCGCCCTATGTCCACCTTCACATCGACGAGTCTCGTCGTTTCAGACTTCTGGGATTCAGAAATATCAAATGTCAAAACCTGTCCTTCGGGTGTTTGATCTTTCAATTAGATCAACGGTCCTATAGCCCTCTGCTTGATCAACGGTGGATATCTCCCTCGGGTCTTCGGACTTCCGAGATCTTAAATCTAAAACTTCGCTTCCCCTCAAAGTATGCAGATTCTTGTCGCATGTCCTCTTATATTGGACGACTAAAGGTTACTTTGGGACTTTACCAGAGTTCTTGGATTCACACCACGTCTCCTCTAGATCAGATGGCCTAGATTCACTTTGGGTCTTCGTATTTCAGAAGTTTCAAATTTCAACTGAAACCCAAATGAAACTTACCCGAAGCTTGCAATCTGTCACCATGTGTCCCTCTGGACCTAATGGTCCAGACCTCTTCGAGTCTTTGGGTCTTCGACTCTCCAGTACTTCAGGTCTTCATCTCTCCGATGCTTCGAGCTTCAGCTCTCCGATGCTTGAGGCTTCGAGAGTCTCAAATTCCTATGCACTCATTTCTCCTGGAGTGCTTTCACCCAAAGACTCAGATTTGTTGACAACTATCCCCTCGCAGATCGACGACCCTCGGCTCTTCGACTATTCGAGGTTCAGGTGTTTCAACATTCCATCCTCGTCTTCCTCTTGATCTCATGACTTTCCGATGTGTGTCCCTCTGAATTGATGGCTTATATTCCCTCTGGCTATTTGGATGTTCGGGATTGGAAAGTTTCAAACTTCTGGGGGCTCATTCCTCCTAGAGCGTCTTCACCCAAAATAGATGGATTTTTTCCACGCGTCCTCCCAGATGATGGATGGTCCCAAATGACTTCAGGACTTTGGGAATTTTAGAAAGTCCACCCTCCTATGTGTACATAACGTTAAGGCTCATGCACTTACCTCCAGATCCAACGGTTGTTGGTCCTCTGCGCTCAGATTCAATGGATGGGATATGTTCGTCTCCTCTGTGCTTCCTTTGTTCACTGGACGTAGATATAATGAGCCAGTATCCCTTCCACAAATGATTAGAGGGTTGTTTTCACTCCTTCTCCTAATATTTTGAATTCTTCCGCCTTGGAAGAGTTTTGTCATTGTTCAAATGTTTCGGCCTTTGAACTTCCTCCTACGAACCCGACTACTCTCGGTCTTGCTTGTGCTTCTGAAAGCATTATATCTTCTAAGATTTAGGAATTAGAATAATTTTTTCACCCATGCACTCATTTTGTTATCCCTTATGAGCTTGATCTCCTCAAATATTTCTATCTCCCACACACTCCTTGTGTTTCTGGGATTTTTTCAAACTCAGATCCGAAGTATTTATTGAAAACAAATTATTCTCACCCTCCTAGCATTCTCCTTGCTCAATGCACACCTTGTTGAATTTCTCCTTATGGAGTGTTCAGTAATTATGGCTCTTTACGAACTCAACACAAATTTATTTCTATGAACTCCTTACACTTCTGCTGACGAAGGTTCAATAGTATATCTCCTGAGCTTTCCTGAGGTTAACTCACCTCTGTCAACACACTCCTTGCGGGCAAATGTGCACTCCTTGCAATCGAAAATCAAAGACGAGAAACAATTGAAACTTATACAACACTTCACCAGTTCATACATTCAAAATGTGAATGACATGTAAAAACATAGAAATAACCACAAATATACATAAACACACCATATGTAGGAAAAGTTTCTTTTCTATTATCTTTGTGTGTCTA
>JASDQU010372706.1:25732-39738 GCA_032191745.1 Picea mariana
TAATCTCTCTCTCTCTCTCTCTCTCTCTCTCTCTCTCAAAAGGAGGGCTCTATGAGCTTATCCTCTCCACTTCCTTAGTGCTATCACTATCTGAGTTACGACACCATACCTCCTACGGCTCATTACATAAATGAAAAGTCCAGATCTGACTCATACCAAGACCTGCTTACAAGCAACCAATTAAGGTGACTTTGTCCACTACCTGTACAAAGTCATGGCTCGATTCTTACAACATTACAACACAAATCCCTATAGGATCATATTTAGAATTTAAAAATGAGAGGGTCAATGCCTCTCCTTCTATGAAATGCGCACTGATGTGATGGAATGTTGGCACATTGCTGAGGTGGAGCAATGCTCTTGCATCATACTCCACTGATGGGGAAATCATGAGCTCGTTCTCATGAGCTCCTCTTCTCCAGGGTTGAAATCCTCCTAGATCCCAAACTCTCCCTTACAGTTCTCCTCCTGCTCCTCTCCATTTATGTTGTTGTTGTTGCTGCTACTACTTCTTTTGTTTCTTCCCTGCTACTATGGCAGACTCTCTTTTGTTCATCTCCCCTTTGCTAACTGCTTTTGCTGACCGCAACTTTAGCTTCCCGATCTCCTCTATCACCCTGTCCAAATTCTCAAATGGTTGGCTCTCCTTATGCAGTCTTCTTTGTTTAAACTCTTCCTTATCAGTGGGTAGATCATATTGATCCCCCATATCATTTTCTTCTTCTTTTGTGGCATTATCTTTCCACCCTGTTACAGGCTCCAGTTCTGCAGTCTCATCACTGAGATGCTACTCAGTTTCCTCCTCTGAAAAATTACCTTATGTCAGCTCCTCTTGCATTGGTTCAAGTCCAACTTCTTCCAATTGTTCCTCTGGTTGGTATTCTCGTCCATCTGCTTCCAACTTGACATGTTGGATGTGCAATATTTGCACCATTACTCTTCTTTCTAGGGCTTCCAATTCTTCATACAGATATACAAAATCCATGCTCCATATTTCCTCTTCTGTTACAAGCTTCAGTGCTACAGTCATCTCTTGTTCAGCTTCTTGGATGAAAATTTTGAGCCATTCTTTTGAATGCTCTTCTCCTTTTGTTAGGGTAGATATCAATGTTTTCTCCTTTTCTTCCTCTTCGACAATTTCTGCTGGTTGTCTTTCTTCTTCTGTTGTTTCACATTCATCATGTGCACTAGCCTTTACTTGGTTATTTGGTAGGAATGTCTTGATCCCTCCAATAATCAGAATGCTCCTCTAATCCTTCTCTTTGATGGTGTAAGTATTTAACTTCTCATCATATTCATTCACATGGTCTGCAAATCCACATGAATATTCACCTGTCAACACTCCTTGCTGACATGAACTCACTTCTGAGCTCCTAAGACTTTTTGATAGTCTCACCTTCCTTCCCTTACCTATATGACATTTTGGGACTTCTCTTCTACCCACCTGGCAATCTATGAGATCAACTGATCCCATATCATTACCCACCTGGAAATATGAACTTTCAACACTGCTCCTCTGGCAGTATATGAGACCTTCCACTGATCTCTTTCTATTGCCCACCTCGCAACTTGAAAGTCCATTTGTTCCCACTTGGCAGTTTATGAGATCTTCATCTGATCTCACCTCCTCCTCATCACTAAGGTGTCTCCCAATTTCTGGTTCACAGATGTGAATTTGTTCCTCCTCTATGTCACTGAGGTTTTCTAATTCCCTCAGCCACCTTCTCAACTCTTGTTGTTGCTTTCTAGCAAACAACTTTTGAACAAGCCATTTTTCCTTCCTATTCAGAGGACATTTGTGCCTCTAGTGTACCTTTGCCTCTTGATGCATCTTCAATGTTAGTTGTTCCATCCTTTCTCTTATCTGATTTATCTCTATATCCATATATGGATTTCATTTCTTCTTGCGGTCTTCTCTTCGACCACGCTCATGGCCTTTAGTATCCATTTTAACCTTCTACATGCCCTCTTGGCAAGTCTATGGATTACTCTACATCTAAGAGCATCTCCATCTTATCTTACATCTCACCTAGTTGTTTAAATTTTTGTTTTTGCGCTCATGCAACAACCTTCTCATAGAGCATCAATACTCTACTTATTTCACCTGTTGTCTATAGGAAAACTTTAACTTTTGATACCACTTGATGTTATCAGATTATCTCCTTTTACTGTCTGCCTCTTGTTTGTTTTCTACAAACAAAATAATGGTCTCCTCCTCTTTCTCTTTCGCCTGAAATCTACAAACGAAAACCAACTCTGATACCACCTGTTATCAGAGTATCTCATGTCACCATGTCGTTCCTTTTCCTTCTGTATGCAAAAAAAATTATGGATTTGATACCACTTGTTATCAGAGTATCTCCTGTCACCATGTCATTCCTTTTCCTTCTATATGAAAACAAAATTATGGATTTGATACCACCTATTTTTAGAGTGTATCCTTTCTTTTCTCTCTACTACAGAAATAAAATAAAAAAATTTGAGCTCTCATACCACTTGATGCAGCACCCCTACCCTACTAGGGTTTTTTGACCCCCCGGTCTACGATATTTCTTTATTCTGAGTCAAATTGACTCTTCAAGCTCCTGATTGAACCCAAAAAAGTCATACATAGGCTCCTTTTCCTTATGTGTGTAGGTTCTATCAGACCCACGAGCTATTCCTACGCGTTTCCAAAACACTAAGGTTCATGCGCTAGTGCCTTCTGCGATTAGACCCTTAAAGTCCACACACCTTTAATCCACAAAATGATATGGGACTGTAGATCTCCTGATCTTGATGGTATGTCTGATCCAACGCTTCAGATCTGCCCCTTCCAAATCCATGAACCAGATCTTCCCCTCCTAAATAAACAGATACGATCTATTCGTGATTCTAGACTTCAGGGTTTTGAAATCTCAAACTTCGCTTTACTCCATATTCCAATATTCCAGAGTTAATGACCTATTGCCACCTGTCTCCTTGAACCTATGGTGAGGATCCCCTGCGCGAATCTGGCCTTCAAGAATCTAAAATATCAACTCATGCTTTTCCCTGTGTGATAATCTTTCGGAGTAGAAGATCTATCAACACTTGTCCCCCTTAATCAACGACTAGGATTTCCTCCATGAAACTGGACTTCGAGAATCTCAATTCTCAACTCCTCACCACTATTGATTGGTTATCTTCTGGAGTGGAATATTTTATGACATGTATCCTCCCCAATCAATGGTTGTGCTCCTGCTTCGGGACTTTGGCCTCCTCAACCAGATCAAGGACACTCTAACTCCCTTCTCGATTGATGATCGAGATCTCCTCTCTGGATCTTCTAAACTTTCCTCCTCTGATTTCCTTCAGAGATCTAGATCTGGCACCACGTTTCCACCTTCACATCAACGACTCTCGTCATTTCAGACTTTTGGGCTTCAGAAATCTCAAATGTAAAAACCTTGCCTTCCTCCGTACATCAATTTTCCTGAGTTGATGATCTGCAGACACCCGTCCTCCTGAATCAACAGACTTGCTTATAATTTGGGTGTTTGATATTTCAATTAGATCAACGGCCTTGTAGCCCTCTACTCAATCAACGGTTGATATCTCCTTCAAGTTTTTGAACTTCTGAGATATTAAATCTGAAACTTTTCTTCCCCTCAAAGTATGCAAATTCATGTCACGTGTCCTCTTAGATCGGATGAATGAAGGTTACTTCAAGACTTTGCCCGGAGTTCTCAAATTTATGCCACGTCTCCTCTAGATCGAATGACCCATATTCACTTCAGGTGCTCGGATTTTGAAAGTTTCAACTTTCAACCGAAACTCAAATGCAACTTACCCAAAGATTGTGATATGTTTCCACGTGTCCCTATGGATCTTACAGTCCAGAACTCTTCGGGTCTTCGGGTCTTTGACTCTCCGATTCTTCGGCTCTTCGGATCTCTGGCACTTTGGGTTTCGGCTCTCCAATGCTTAGGGAGTCTCAAAATTCTATGCACTCATTTATCCCATAGTGCTTTTACCCAAAGACTCATATTTGATTACAACTATCCAATCGGAGATCGACGACCCTCGGCTCTTCGGATATTTGGGATTTGGGTGTTTCAACATGCCATCCTCATCTTTATCTTGATATCACAACTTGCCAATGTGTGTTCCTCCAAATCTGATGGCTCATATTCCCTCTGGATTTTCAGCTCTTCGGGCTTCGAAAGTTTCAAACTTCTAGGCACTTGTTCCTCCAAGAGGGTCTTCACCTGAAATGGATGGATTTTCACCACACCTCCTCCCAGATGATGGATGGTCCCAAATGACTTCAGAACTTCGGGAATTTTAGCAATTCCACCCTCCTGTGTGTACACAACGTTAAGGCTCCTCACTTTCCTCCGAATCCAACGGTTATCGGTCCTCTACGCTCAGATCGAACAGATGGGGTCTATTCCTCTCCTTTGTTCTTCCTTTGTTCACTAGACTTAGATATAATGGTCCAAGCTCCCTTCCATAACCAATCAGATGATTGTTGTCACTCCTCCTCCTGATATTTTAAATTATTTTTCCTTAGATGAGTTTTGTCAGTGTTCAAAGGTTTTGGTCTTTGAACTTCCTTTTGTGAACCCGACTACTCTCGGTCTGGCTTGTGCTTCTGAAAGATTTATCTCTTTTGATATTTAGGACTTAGAATAAGTCTGTCACCCACGCACTCCTTGATTTATTCTTTCTGAGCTTGATCTCCTCGAATATTTTGATCTCCCAGGAACTCCTTATGTTTTTGTGATTTTTTCAAACTCGGATCCGAAGGATTTCTTGGAAATAAATTCTTCTCTCCCTCCTGTCATTCTCCTTGCTTGATGCACACCTTGCAGAACTTCTCCTTACAGAGTGTTCAATAATTTTGCCTCTTTACGAACTCAACACAGAGTTCTTTCTGTGCACTCCTTACACTTCTTCTAATGAAGGTTCAACGGTATCTCTCCGGAGCTTTCCTGAGGTTAACTCACCTCTATCAATGCACTCCTTGTGGACAAATGTGCACTCCTTGCACTCAACACTCAAAGACGAGAAACAATTGAAACTTATACAACACTTCACCAGTTCATACATTAAAAATGTGAATGACATGTAAAATCATAACAATAACCACAAATATACATAGACACACTATATGTAGGAAAAACTGATTTTCTATTATCTCTGTGTGTTTATACAGATGTTTACAAAAACTAGACTGCAGCAGAGTCCCAACAATCTCACATTCTCCTAACCTAACTCTATCCTGAGTTTTAATCCTGAGACCTCTCTCAAGTTCTGGTTCTCCTATCCGACCTCTCTAAAATATCTCTCTCGCTCAAAACGAGGGCTCTATGAGCTTATCCTCTCCACCACCTTAGTGCTATCACAGTCTCAGTTACCAAACCATACTTCCTACGACTCATTACATAAATGAAAATTCCAGATCAAATCAAGACCTTCTTACAAGAAACCATTTAAGGCGACTCTGTCCACTACCTATACAAAGACATGGCTCGGTTCTTACGACCTTACAACATAAATCCCTAGAGGATCATATTTTGAATTTAAAAATGAGAGGGTCAGTGCCTCTCATTCTCTGAAATGCGTGTTGATGTGCTAGAATGTTGGCACATTGTTGAGGTGGAGCGATGCTCCTGCATCATATTTATTGGTAAGAAGCTGAGCAGTGTGTATTATTAGGGACAAAACATGGATTTTATTCCATTTGGAGAAGGAAGGATAATGTGTGTGGGGCTTCCATTGGCAAGCCGGATGGTCGATGTGTTGTTGGCGTCACTACTTTATTCATTTGACTGGGAAATTCCAAGAGGCATTCCCGCTGAGTAGCTGGACATTACTGAAAAATTTGGAATCACCCTCCAAAAGGAGGTTCTCTTGGAAGCAATCCCCACACCATGCCTTCCTGTCCAAATTTATTAAAGCTTGGAAGAAATCCCCATCCTCAAAAACACTATAATCATCCATTGCAAACCTATTTCCTCACAGTAACTCAGGAAATCCAATCTAGTAACTCAGGAAATCCAATCCATGGATATCCTACACTGGACTAATAAATTGTTGTAAGAAGGAGGAGAGGTGGTATATTTAAAAAGAGAGATCCATATGTTATGTTACCGATGGAGATAAACAACTTGGTGCATGTATGCATGCAGATGGACACACCAGAAGGTAGAATGCATGCGTGTGGCCATGCTAGAAGGGACTGACTACCACGAAATACCACCCACCACTTCTGACTAACATACTTTCACCTGGGTCGAGGTTGTGAAACATTATTGGCCCTTGACAAAGTTTTGAGGAAATATTGGTCGTGTTTGACCACTTTTGGGACTTTGATAGGCTGGTCGAATATGGAGCGCCCAGGCACACCAGATATCGTGAGATCTCACTCATTTTGTGGGCTTGTGGACTCAATAAAGGGTTTTAGGTTTTATGTAACTGGTTATGGGATGTCGGCCCATGGGTTTACCCATGTCTAGGCCCTTTTGTAAAAGTATATATAGGAAGGAATGTAATGTAGAAATAACAAGTTCTTGTTTTGGCTATGTGCAAAGCGATGTAAGTAGTAGTGTTAGCTATGTGCAAAGTATTTTTGGCTTAGTGCAAGAGATTTGAAGTTTATTTGTGCAATCTGACTGTGTAAAGTAAGGCTTTTTGCTATTAAGGAGTTGGCTATGTGCCTTGACCTAGTTTTGGGAAGGTTTATCTAGTGCGTTGTGCGTAGATCACCTGTACACTGTGGAGTTAGGATCTGTGGCTTTATGCATGGGAGCAGATGAATGTAAGAAGATTGAAGACTAATAAAGAAGAAGAAGAAGTTGGTGGATGTAGCCCCACATTGGAGTGAACCACGTATATCCTATGTCTTGATATTCTTTGTGCGATGTTGCTTATATGATTTATGCTTAGTGTTGTTATAATGAATGCATCTGATGTTGTATATTAGTGCTTAATGGTTTAAATGAATGATAGATATGAACTAATGCTATGTGCGAAGAGGTTTTAAGGGTTTGATCTTGATTATTACTACGTTGTTCTGTACTTAGGATTTGATCTTCAATGTGAATAAGACTCATGAACTAATTCATATTGTTGGGTAAGTGCTCTGTTAATTGTTATAATCACAGCTCTTTGTCCCAGCTTGGTTGTAGACACCTGAGTCCTGCAACCCCCTTTGCCTCTACCTCGGGTGACACTTCATCTGCTTCACAAGTGTTTCCGAAAGGGTCGGTAGTTATGGTTTTTTTGGTGCGTTGTTGAAGCATTGAACCTTAGGTCTGCCCCTGTGCCAAAAAATCGTTCCATTATCGGGACTTGAAACCGTGATTGTTGGGAACTGAAGTAAGGAGAAAGATTTGTGCGTAGATATGTTGTTGTAGTGCGCAGTATTCTACTTCACTTGTGAAGCTTTGTACTAAGAAAGAAATCAGATTTGAAAGAAAGAGGTAAGATCTTAAAGCTTCGTGCTCTCGTAAAGGTAAGATAAGTGAAAATTTCTGCTTCGAAAGTATGAATCTAGGTATGTTTGATATATTTTGTCCTAGTCTGAAAACTAGGGAACAGTTAGAAGAAAGAGTTGATATGAATAAATTTAATATAAATAGAAAAAAATATGTTATTCCTATGCATAGAAAGAATTGTTGGACTAATAAGTAGATGAAGGAACCTAGAAATAATTTTTGCAGATTGCAGGTCCAACACTGTGATCCCAGTGCGTAGTACAAGAGAGGCTGGGGATCATTTAAAATAAAGAGAGGATTGACATTGTTCTGTAATTGCAGAAGATTGGGACATCTGGCTAAGGAATGCCCTGGTATAGATCCTATTTGTCTTTGTTCTAAAGCTATTGGTCATGAGGTTGAGGATTTCCCATGAATGATTGATAAATTTGAAAAGATGAACATGAGACAAGAAGACTATAAAGAAGGTCAAGAAACTAAGGATATGTTAAAGAGTCATAAAGAGAAATAATTAGAGAAATATCAAACTATGTTAAAAGAAGTAATGGATGATCACAGAGACATCATTTTACCTGAGATCTCAAAAGAAAAAAAAACACATAGTCACAAGAGTAGAAGACTTCGACATAGACTATGTATTAGATGAAGAAACACATGTGAACATTATGCCAAAAAGCACTTGGGAAATTTTGGGAAAGCCAGCTATGATACGTTCATTGGGAAGGATAGGCTTGTTTAAAGGAAAGATGATAACCCTATGTGGAAGAGTTACTAATATACCTACGATTTCTCATGGAACTGCAACTGAAGAAGAATTTGAAGTTATTATGTTTGTTGAGAACATCACCCCTTTCCCACTTTTATTTGGAATGACTTGGATTGGGA
The DNA here is from genome assembly GCA_032191745.1 of Picea mariana. NCBI lineage: Eukaryota > Viridiplantae > Streptophyta > Pinopsida > Pinales > Pinaceae > Picea > Picea mariana. Next base: position 34,081 of record JASDQU010372706.1, read on the forward strand.
AGGATCAAATCAGAAGGAAAGAAAATGAGGAAGCTACAAAACAGAAAAAAAAAAGAACTAAGGGATCTCATAGCTAGAAGAATAGATCGACTGTTAGAAGAACAAGAAGTTGAGTCGAAGTAGAAGAATGAAAGAGAAGTAGTTGTTGAAGTTGAAAGAGCGTAAGAAGGTTTAAAGAACCTATCCATGCAAGAAGGAAGTATGTCCAGCCAGGACCTAGTAAGCAAAGAAGTATTACCTCTGACCCCTTTGAAAGAACATCAATAGCGTGAATTCATTATACTAAGAGAAGATAAGAATAAGAATGGAAAGAGGAATCCAGAGGCTTAGACAACATGAAAGAAAGAAAGAAAGCTCAGTAAGAAGAAAGCCAAGTTAGAAAAACTATAGAGAGCTCCAGAGAAAACTTCACAGGAGACAGACCTCCAAAAATCGAACCTTGCCGAAATAGCAGAACCACGCAGAATGGGACTTCACCATGACGAAGCTATATGAATGTTGGAGCCACCCCGACCGTTAGAATAACACTCCAGAACGACCATCGTTCGACTCTTGGGGTTGCGCCATAACGAACAGATTTGTATTGATTGAGGCATTCCTTCCCATTAGAGGAATATATTACGTCACTCGCTTATTTAACCCATTGGACGCTGCACCGGGACCACTTTTTTCCACCCAAGCAAATAAGCCTCAGTCAAAAAATGTGCTCACAGTGGATGATGTCGATATTATCATCACAGCTGTGGAAGACACTTCAGAGGATATCTTGTAGAGAAATGGAGTGAACCAGGAAACACTATAAAAATGAATCGAGAAAGAGCTCAAGTACATACAACAAGCCATCTATTCAAGCCACGTAGTACCTACTATGCCTTCATCATCAGAAATTGTAGAATTGGGGCATGAGCCCACCCAATTACAAATATTGGCAAATGCAACAGGGGCTCGACTTTGTCGAGTCTAAGAAGAAAAGGAGAAGGCTACAGAAGCCTTGAAGCAAGAGAAGGAGGAGGTATTAGAGAAAATTCGAGTTGCGCAAAAGGAGAAATATGAAATTAGGGTGATGTTCGAGGAGGACAAAGAGAATATACAGGAAGAAAAAGACCAACTTCTCACAGAGCAGACTGCAGTCAAAGAGGTAGTGAATAAAGAACTTCACTTTGTGTCAAGATTGGCACAGGAGGAACCAGAGTCAACCAATATGCAAGTATGGAATCTCACCGAAGCCATTCAATAGCTTCAAGCAAGAGTAAAAGGGTTAGAACTTCAAGAAGTGTTGAGCACTCCGCAAGAGGTGCGCAACCAAAGGGAGGAAGCTTCCAAGAGAGCAGTTGGAAGGATTAGGGAACTCACCTCAGAATGTAATAAATTGAGTGATCATAGAGAGCAGACCTATGAACGCCTCACAGAAGATCCGGAGCTGAGGAAACTGGAAGCATAGCTCCAGGAGTTACAAAAGAAGGAATCCACCGTACAAGCGCAGATGAAGCTGCTCAGTGCAGTCGAGAGTATGAAAATATCATAGGAACAATGCACAGTCTAGCAGTAGGTTACTGCCACCCAGAGAAGAGTCATGAACATTACACAGAGACTCCAGCCAGTGCAAGATGAAGCCTACACTCTTTTTGAAGAGATTGAAGGACAAGACTTGTAGCTGGAAAAAGTGGTTATGAAAATGGAACAACGCCTAGAAGGGCCTGTTACAGACAAACTAATTCAGGAGTTCGTCGATCAGGAGGCTTTAGCAAAGCTGCAAGTCGAGGCAACTCCAACTAAGATCGAAGCCTTTGAATTAGTGTTGCCCAGATCTGAGTGACTTGGGATGAGTCACAGGTGACTCTTGGGGGCTAGTTGTCCCTTGACCAAGTTTTGAGGAAATATTGGTCGTGTTTGACCACTTTTCGGACTTCGACAGGCTAGTCGAACATGGAGCACCTAGGCAGAGAAGAGATTGAGGAATCTCACTCATTTTGTGGGATTGTGGACCCGACAAAGGGTTTTAGGGTTTATGTAACAGGTTATGGGATGTCGGCCCATGGGTTTACCCATGTCTAGGCCCTTTTGTAAAAGTATATATAGGAAATAATGTAATGTAGAAATAACAAGTTATTGTTTTGGCTATGTGAAAAGGGATGTAAGTAGTAGTGTTAGCTATGTGCATAGTATGTTTGGCTTAGTGCAAGAGATTGGAAGTTTCTTTGTGCAATCTGGCTGTGTAAAGTAAGGCTTTGTGCTATTAAGGAGTTGGCTATGTGCGTTGACCTGGTTTTGGGAAGGTGGATCTAGTGCGTTGTGTGCAGATCACCTGTCCATTGTGGAGTTAGGCTCTATGGCTTTGTGCATAGGATCATATGAATGTAAGAATATCGAAGAATAATAAAGAAGAAGAAGAATTTGGTGGACGTATCCCCACACTGGGGTGAACCACATATATCATGTGTCTTGATATGCTTTGTGGAATGTTGCTTATGTTATTTATGCTTAGTGTTGTTATAATGAATGAAATTGATGTTGTAGATTAGTGGTTAATGGTGTAAATGAATGCTAGATATGGATTAATGTTATGTGCGAAGAGGTTTTAAGGGTTTGATCTTGATTATTACTGCATTTTTCTGTACTTAGGGTTTGATCTGCGATCTGAATAAGACTCATGAACTAATTCATATTGTTGGCTAAGTTCTCTATTAAGTGTTATAATTACAGATCTATCTCCCAGCTTGGTTGTAGACACCTGAGTCCTGCAACCGCCCCTGCCTCTACCTTGGGTGAGACTTCATATGCTTCGTAGGTGCTGCTGAAAGCGTTGGTAGTTAGGGTTTTGTTGGTGCGTTGTTGAAGCATTGAAACCTGGGTCTACCCCTGTGTAGGAAATGTCAGATTTCCCTGAATTTAGAGAAGTGTATTTTCTTTTCACCCTTTGGAGTGCTGCTAGGGCATATTGTGTGTAAGTAGGAATTGTTGGTAGATCCTTCCAATATTGCCATCATTGTTGATCTACCTTCTCCCACTTCAGTTAGGAAGCTGCGTACTGCATTGGGGCACAATGGATACTACAAAAAGTTCATTAAAGGTTATGCACAGATAACAAAACCTATGGAAAATGTATTAAAGAAAGACAATAAGTTCCAATGGACAAAAGAATGTCAGCAGAGCTTCGACACACTAGAGAAAAAAATGGTCACTACGCCAATCTTGGTATTTCCATATTGGAGTAAGGAGTTCAATGTTGATGTCGATGCCTTGTCCATTGCATTAGGAGTATTTTTAGCACAGCTGGGTTCAGGAGACATTGACCACCCCATAGCCTTTGCTAGCAAGAAGATTTCTACAGCTGAAAGAAACTACACTACGACTGAAAAAGAAGTCTTTTCTATGGTTTATGCATTGTAGAAATTGAGACACTATTTGCTAGGAGGACATTTTAAGATGTTCACTGATCATTCTGCATTAAAATAATTAGTCAACAAGCTAGTATTGGGGGGAAGAATATGCAAATGGCTATTATTATTCCAGGAATATGACTTTGAAATTGTTGTTAAGCCAGGAGGAATGAATAAAGGACCTGACCACTTATCCAGGTTGGAACTTGGAGAGGAACCTACTAGTCTGGAGGACACACTACCAGATGCACAATTGCTAGCTATCATGAATGTTGATGACCACTTCACTGAGATAGTTCAGTTCCTATCCATAGGAATGGCACCTTGTGGGTACAAAATCATTCAAAAGAAATAGTTGGTAGTCCCCATTGTAGATTTTCAACTCATAGCTGGACAGTTGTATAAGATGGGACCAGATGTGATCTTGAGGAGATGTGTTATGGAGGAAGAAAGACCATTGATTCTTGCAGAAGCGCATGAAGGCATCACAAGAGAATATTACGCAGGAAAATAAACAACGCAGAAGGTTCTCAGAGATGGCCTTTGGTGGCCTACTTTACATAAATATGCTAAGGAATACTATAGAGCCTGCGATGTATGTCAAAGAGTAGGAAATTCATCTAGAAGGGATGAGATGCCTTTGGCACCGCAATTAACATTAGAAGTATTGGAGAAATGGGTCATTGACTTTGTGGGACCTATTAATCCACCCGGAAGGTGCACAGGAGCTCGATACATTATCACTACGATAGAGTATTTGACCAGATGGGTAGAAGCAAGAGCAGTTAAAGATTTTAGCATAGCTACAACTGCGTAGTTCATATTTGAGGATATTATCACCAGATTTGGATGCCCGAAGATCCTCATGAGTGATCAAGGAACACACTTCATCAATAAAACTATTGAATCCTTGACTCAGGAATTTGAAGTTCACCATCGGAAGAGTACTCCATACCACCCACAGGCGAATGGTATAGTAGAAGATTTCAATAAGATATTAGAGACAGCATTGACCAAGATTTGCAATGTTAACAGAGATTATTGGGATTTAAGAATTCCAGTAGTAATGTGGGCCTACAGAACTACATGCAAGAAGTTAACAAGGCAGACCCCATTTAAGTTGGTATATGGTTTGGAATCAGTGGTACCTATGGAATACTTGGTTCCTAGTTTAAGAATTGCAGCCTTCATAGGTATGGATGACACTGACGCTATTAAAGACAGGCTCGCGTAGTTACTAGAATTGGAGGAAGATAGGTTCATTGCAAAATTTCAACAACAGGTATAGAAAGAAAGAGAAAATGCTTACCATGATAGACACACTAAGAGGAAGGCATTCAAGTAAGGAGATTTGGTACTTTTATATGATATCATGTTCATGAAGCATCCAGGGAAGTTCAGGACACATTGGGTAGGGCCATTTGAAGTTGCCTAGGTTACAAAAGGAGGAGTTGCACAATTGAAGACCCTTAATGGAGAATGGAAAGAAGGTTTGGTAAATGGGAGCCGGTTGAAATTGTATTATGAAAACCAACTTCCTCGCAACCCTCAGTGAAAGAAAATAAAAGAGGGGTATAGATACCAGGTGCATTTGAAACTAGGTACTAGACACAGAAAAGATAGTTAGCACATAGTAGGGAGGGACAAAGAAGAAAGCACAGGCTTCTCTGCATAGTCTGCAGTCGAAGTAAAACAAAAGGTTCGATCTTGCAGTGACTCGGGATGAGTCGCATGTGAGTGTTGGGGGCATGTTAGCCCTTGGATATGTAAGGAAGAGAATATTAAGGAAGAAAGGAAAAGTACGAACTATACAGAACGAACATTAACCGAGGAGGGGTCAAAGTGGGAAAATAAGCAGATAACAAGCAGAAAAGAAGTAGAAAAGAAAGTAAAAGATAGTCATTGGAAGAGAAGATCGAGGAAGACAAAGAAGTAAAGAAAATGGATCGTGGAAAACACAGCAAGTGGAAGAATACATCAACGAGTGCTTTGGATAACCTTATGGAAAAGAAGGAAAGATAGGTTGGCAAAGCCCTAAAAACGCGGGTCAAGTTGACCTAGGGTTTTGGATCTAGGGTTTTGACACCTAGAGTTTTCTATGTATAAATAAAGGTCTATAAGACCTGGGAGGGTTCGTTCATTCAGTTGTTCTAGGTTGGTTTGTTGATACTCTGGTTGTAGTCATTCATTCTAAGTATTTTTGTAGAGAACAATATTGAGATTGTATTGTAAGATCATCAGTTTGGTGCGAAGATCAATCTTGCAACTGGGTGCACAA
>JASDQU010372706.1:39798-60588 GCA_032191745.1 Picea mariana
GAGAAAGGAAGAGAAAGACAGAGAGATCTACAAGCTAAGTGCACAGATAGAACTATATGTTTTCATCTTATATATAAAGAAACATAGTTCTATGGACGCGACCCTAGGGAGAGGGTGAACCAGGTATACCTTATTGTTCTTTGTGATTGATGTTGTGTTATTTTTCATTGAATATACTATTATTGCATTATTGGGTTAGATCATAGATATAACTTGCGAATTAGGCTTAAGAGATATAAATAATAACTAGATTGTTGTGTTTTTTTAATCCTAGATCCACTTTTCATTTCCTCTAGTTGTAGACACTTGTGTTCTACAACCCCCTATTGCTACTTCGGGTGAGACTACATCTGCTTCGAAGGTGTTGCTGAAAGGGACAATAGTTAGGGCTTGTTGGTGCGTTGTAAGAGTTGAACCTTGGGTCTGCCCTTGTGCCAACAAACATTAATGGAGTGTTAATATCTTGCCGCCACCCCCCTGGCTCCCTTACCCAATGCAACCGTCAGCCTAAGAAACGTTACCTTAAAACACATAATAGTTCCTCGAAAATTGTGCACACATAATAATGCAGATTTCCCAAAACATAATGTCCCTGCTATGGGAGGAACATAATAATTGAAGAAATAAGAATGTGATGCACAATGCAATTAGAGAGGAATTGCAATTTTTTTTTAATTTTTAATTACTTTAATGCATTTATCATTAATCATCATAATTTCATTATCCGTAGTCGATGTTGATTCATAAAGTAGATGTTGATTCAGGTTTATGTAACCCAAGTTGTCTTACCGGCACTAGAAAATTGGAACCTGTGGTTTCAAGTGAGAACAGAGTAGATCTTTGGCTCTGTTGACATCTCTGCCAATATTTCCCATCAACGGATTCGTCCACTAAGCAATTTCTCTATGGGGCTCAAGATGTCTCATATCATTATGAATGGCACTCGGAGTGGTTCCAAGATATAATAATTTCTTGTATCACTAGTTTTCTTAGGTCGGACTCAACTCAATAGATGACATTTCTTTATTGCAGTGGTGCATAGCTCACCCTACCATATGAATAGTTTGCACTATGGTTCCTAATTTGGATTCTTAACTTGAATTCTAAATATTTAGTAGAATTTTGCATTTTCCGTTGAATACTATGTATATTATGAGAGTGTAGTTTTTCACAGTTAGTCATAATGTTTCTTGAGTTTTCAGGAGATAAAATCTATATAAATTATACACAATTTATCTCCATAAAGCTCAAAAAATATTATGTACATTGTTCCTATGATATGTCTTCCTACCTAAATTTTTATTCTCATTGCATGAATTTGTTTTATGATGTGTAATTAGATTTCAAATTTTCCCATGAAGAAATTAGAGTTTGTGAATAAATCAATTGTGCTATTTAGTTCTGTCAGTAAGTTGCTTGGGACTCAAGTATCGAATTCGATCCATAATTTATGGTTGCAATTCCATCCACCTACCATCCCTTTACATTGCCCTGGTAGTGGTGGGCTCCTTGGTTGGGTAGTGGTGGCCTCTTGAGCTAGTATTGTTGGCCTACCTCTTGACTTTGAGCGATAACTCTAAGCACCCTTCAGTCATTTTTTTCATCGACTGTCGATGTTCATTAGCACTCTATTTTTTATGAACATCTTGGAGATGTCTCTGTGACTGCACTATTTTATATTAGCATCTCAAAGATGTCTCTGTCAATGGGACCAGAAGTTATATTCTAAGTAACTGGACATGTCCAAAACACCTGTGTGTCACATATTCTAAGTGTCCTAGATGAGACGATGAGGATATGTGTTAGACACGTGCTTGTCAAATGTTGTGTTCACAGGATGTGTTCCTTGTCCTGCATAGAAAAGGACTAGGGATCATGTTTTCTCATGCAATTTTTAGTTGTGAGGTGTTTCAGTGTGAAACTGAGGGTTATTTTTTTCTTACTAATGCTATTTAAAGAGGTCCCCGCCCCCTCCATTTCACCCACGATAGTAATTAATGGTAATAGAGACATTCTCCTTTCTCTTTCATTTTCATCATTTTACTTAAATTTTTAACATTACCATTAATTGTTTCGTTTTGAGACTGGTTCCAACCACATTGGACTTCATATGGAGAAATGAGAATTTTAGGTCTCATTCAAAATTGAATTGACTAGACTTAACGATTTTCAATATTTCATGATTGACACTAATGCAATGTTTCCACTGGATTCTATCATGTGTGATGGTATGGAACTGGCATTTAATCAAGGGAACCAAGCTCTTTATCTACCTTGATGTTGGTGGCATTGATTGTTGAACTCTTCTGTCGCTACCCATGAACAAAAATATCCTTCAATCAAGTATAAACTCTTATGTTGAACTATTCTCTTTGTCATCGTGAAAAGTGACTTAGTGGTGTATGTGCACACCAACCTCCAGATTATTTATAGGAAGAGAGAAGAGTGGTTGAAGGGAAAGAAAAAGATGTGGGATGTGTTTCCTGATGATATGCGTTTGGACAACAATGTTGAGTTCACATTATCTAACTTGCATTTTAATGAACTAGTGTTAGAGGCGATCACATTTCATGATGCTGATCCTCTTGAGAGGTCAATTTCAACATCAGCGGATTCATAGATTGCATTGAATATAGAGGAGGAGGAGGATGGAGAAGAGAGTAGTGGTTGTGATGTTGATCTTGATAATTATGACATGGAGGACTACTCACAGTCGTGACTCATGAGCTATGATATAATTTTATATACGATTCTAGTATATACCCAATGATTATTTTGTATTTTCCATTGGCATTCCCACCTATAGTATCATACTTCAGTGACTCTAACTCACTATCTATTTACGTTGTAATACATTTTGATTTTGATGATTTAATGAGATTAAGAATGTTGCAACATATCTTTATAACTTATTGTATTTTGATCATCATTGATGTTACAATGTATTATGTTACATGTTTTTTATGCATCCCCCCTACTCTCCATCGGGATACATGACCTCCTGGTCAAGGACCTTCGATTCTGTGAGCCAAATTGGCTCTTTGAAACCTTGATGGTCTCACTTTGTAACTAAACACGGGCTCTTTCGTTCTTTCAGTGAAGGTTCTATGGAACTCACAACCTCTCCCTTCATGTTACTAAACTATCGTGTTTCAGACGCAAGACCCTTTTTCATTAGCCCATTCCTGGATGTGACCTTGGACTATGACCTCACGTAAACACGTGATTGTGGGCATGGCTAAGAGTTGTTTGGGATCAACCTGCTTTTCTCCCCATAAATCACTACCAATCGCTACGCATCCCTTTTGCAATATTGTGGTTTCTATTGCACCTTCTCTCAAACTTTTAAAGTTTGAGCACTTTTTGTCCCCACAATTCAATGTGACCGTTGATCTTGCGATATCAGGTGGGGTCTCTTAATCAACGGTTGAGATCTTATTCACCAATTCAGGTTTCATAGTTTTCAACTCTCAAACCTTACTTTCTCCCCAATGCTTTCACCCGGATCTCACGATCTATTAATGCGTGTCTCCCAGAGATCGATGGTTGTGATTTCTTCAACAATCTGGGCTTCAGGAGTTTCAACACTCGACCTTTGCCTTCTCCTAGAGCTCGTGATCCGTTGATGCATGTCCTTATGGATCTAATAGTCCATTTTCACTTCGGTTCTTCGAGCTTTGGGAGTTTCAAACTCCTACGCACTCGTTCCTCCCAGAGTGCTTTCATCCTAAGATAATGGATTTCTGCCACCCATCCCTCTCGATCTGACGGTCCAGATTCACTTCGGGACTTCAATACTTTTGGAAAAATTTTCTCTCCTGTGTACATAAATGGTTAAGGCCTTTGCACTTTACCTTGATTGGACGATTGTCGATCCTCTGTACTCAGATCCAATAGTTGTTTTCACTCCTCCTCCTGAGCTTTTGACCTCCTCCAACTTAGAAGATTTTGTGACTGTTCAAAGGATTTGTGCTTTGTTCCTCCAGTGAATCCAGTCTCTTGGGTCTCGTCTGCACTAATGAAAGTGCTATCCCTTCCAAGCTTGGTTTCTTTAAGGATTTCAATCTCTCGCACACTCCTTGCATTCCTGGGATCTCGACAAACTCAAATCGAAGGATTTATTCGAAAGAAATTCTTCCCTCATTTCTTACGCTTCTCTATTCTAGTTCTTCGACGCTTAGTCTCTCCTTGATGTTGTGCATTCCTTGCACTTTGTCTAAGTTCTCGGTGTTCCTTCTGAACTCTTATGAGTCAATTCGAGACTTGGTCAACACACTCCTTGCATATGATATGCACACCTTGCATATGAGTTTCAGAAGAGAAACAATTGAAACTTATCTAATTTCGTCACAAAATCATATGACCAACTCTAAAAAACCATACATAAATGAATCGAACTAAAACACTCACAGAATGTGTCATTCATACATTTAATCACACATCAAAATTAACATTGTCCAAGAAATTGGAACAATTATGTCTGTTCTATTCATTCATGAAATAAATTACATAGTATTACAGTTCTTCACTGCATATTTATTCTACTATACTACTATGATCTCACTGATACTCCTCTTTCACTACTTTTACAATACAACAACAAATCTATCTAAGTAGTGTCTCCCCGATCTCTTCTTCATCCTGTCTGCAACCTATCCTATCAATTACTAGCGGTTACCTTCCTTGTCATATTACAATCACTATCAGTTATTACTAGATAAGAGATGAAACTCTCTATTTGCAACTCCTTATAGTCATATAAGACTTTACAAACAAGATATATTAAAAAACATTGTTTCCAAAATATCTCAACAACTCACTCTTTTTCTGAGTTAAATGTTGATTTGAAATTTTGTCATGCTGAGATGTCATATATTTTCCGCCACACTTGCGTTTTTTACTTTGAAAGTGATTCTCCTGCACCATACTCCTCTAGCTAAAATATTCAGTGACTCCTGTCGATGAGGTCCTGCACACTTTTTCCATGCTTCAAAATATCAGGTTCAATGACCCAACTTGAATCTTCCACCGTATGATCTTTCCATTTCACTTATTATTCAGGATATGTCTTCCTCCTGGTCTTCTTTCCAAATCTATGTTCTATGATTTTCTCCATCTGAGGTTTTTTTTATTGTGGGAAATTGTTCTTCCCACTGAACTTCTTTCTGATCATATGATTCTCCTGCATCATCTCTCCTGTAAGGATACAGGTCTGCAACATTGAATATCAGTGATATCCCAACATTGACTGGCAATCCAATTTCATAAGCATTGGTTGCAAATTTCTTGAGAATCTTGCATGGTCCTATCTTCTTCATCTTCAACTTGTTATATCTTCCCCTTGGAAACCTTTCTTTTCTCAAATGAGCTAAAAATCCATCTCCTACTTTGGATTGAGCTTCTCTTCTCTTTTGATCAACTCTGTTATTATATTTTAGGTTGTTGTCATGTAGCTGCTCTCTATCTCTATCATGGAGTTTCTTCATTTCTGTTGTGAAATATTTTGTGCCAGCACTTCTGAATTCATATTGATTCAGATCTCTCAAATCTATAATCCCTCTTGGCTATATACCATACACAATTTCAAATGGAATTCTTCCAGTGCTCTTGTTCACTGAATTGTTAAATGCAAATTCTGCTTGTCCCAGAAATTGATCCCATTGATGACCTTGTTTAGTGACTAAACTTCTTAAAAAGTTTCATAGACTCCTATTTACTACTTCAGTCTGTCCATCTGTCTGAGCGTGATATAATGAACTAAAGAACAAGTTTGTCCCCAACCTCTTCCATAGGTTTCTCTAAAAGTGTCCTACAAATTTTGTGTCTTTGACCGAGACTATGCTCCTAGAAAATCCATGTAGTCTCACTACTTCTCTGGAAAAAAAATTGGCTATGTGTGTAGCATTGTTTTTTTTCTGGCATGGTCTGAAATGTGCCATTTTAGAAAATCTTTCCACCACAACAAATATGGAATCACTCCATTTTCCGGTTCTTGGCAATACCAATACAAAATCCATATTGATTGCATACCATAGCCTTTCTGAAAAATATAATGGTTGATACAAACATGTGTTTTGTTGTCTTCTTTTTCATACTAGCAAATTCTTCGTTTGTTCACAAACTTTTCACCTATGCCCTCATGCTCGGCTAATAGTATGAATTGCTTAGCTGTGAAAATGTCTTATCATGACCAAAATGTTTGGCTAAACCTCCACTGTGTTTCTCTTTCAATAGGTTATCTCTCATTGATCATTTTGGTATGCATAGTTGGCTCCCTTTGAAAAATAATCCATCCTGGATCAAATATTTTTTCCAATGGATTATATCTCCCAATGAAGGATTCTTACATGCCTCATAAGCTTCCTTAAAATATGGATCTTCTCGATACATTTCCTTGAGGTGTTCAAACCCTAAGGTCTCCACTTGGAATTCTTGTACAACTCCTTCTCAAAGCATCTGCAACTTTGTTAGAATTTTCAACAATATGTTTAATAACAAAAGTAAAATTCTGCATAAATTCAACCCATTTAGCATGTCTCTGATTCAAATTTTCTTGCCTAGTAATTAATTGCAAAGCTTGATTATCATTGTACAAGACAAATTCTCTAGGAATTAGATAGTGCCTCCACTTCTTCAAAGATTGAATCACTGCATAAAACTCTTTGCCATATGTGGAATACTTCTTCTTGGTGTCATTCGGCTTCTCAATGAAATAATTAACTGGCCTATTATCCCGACTCAAGACTGCTCCAATAGTTACTCCACTTGCATCACATCTCACTTGAATTTTTTTTCTAAAATATGGTAAGACCAGAATTGGTTGTTCTATGATCTTTTCCTTCAACACGTTGAAAAATTTTTCATCTTCCTTTGTCCAATTAAAAGACTTGTGTTTCTGCTTCACAGTGTCCAGCATGGGTGTACATATACCACTGAAATTTCTGATAAACTTTCTATAAAAACTTGCTAACCCATGAAAAATTCTTACTTCAAATATGATTCCTGGAGACGACCATTCTTTGATTGCTCTCACCTTTTCTGGATCCATCTTCAACTTGTTTGAAGAGATAAAAAAAACCCAAGTATATGACTTATGTCTTCTTAAAAGCGTTTTTCTTCAGATTTATCAGCATTTTTTTCTTGCTACAACCTTCTCATTACTGATGTCAAATGTTTTAAGTGTCCTCCCTTTGTTTTACTGAAGATCAGTATGTCATCCAGATAAACTATGACAAAATTTCCTATGAATTCTTTCAATACTTCATTCATTAATCTCATAAATGTGCTTGGGGAATTTGTCAATCCAAATGGCATGACCAGCAATTCAAAAAAACCTTCATTTGTCTTGAATGTTGTCTTCCATTCATCTCCTTCTCTCACTCTTATTTTATGATACCCACTCTTCAATTCTATCTTGGAAAAATAACTTGCTCCACTCAAACAATTCATCAAATCATCCATCCCGGGTAAAGGAAATCTATATCTAATGGTGATCTTATTGATGGCTATGGAATCTGTACACATTATCCATCCTCCATCCTTCTTTGGATTCAAAACAGTTGGTACTGTGCATGGGCTTAGGCTTTCCCTAAATAAACCTGTATCCAACAACTCTTGGACTTGATTTTTGACTTTGTCATTCTCTCTAGGTGTCAACCTATAAGATTCTTTGTTTGGTAAACTAGATCCTGGAATAAGGTCAATATGATGGATTATACTTCTAATGGGTGGCAATGAGTGAGGTAACTCATCCACTACTATGTCAACAAAGTTTTCTAACAGTTCTTGGATTTCTTCAGGCAAATCCTCCACATAAGTATTTGTAAGGATTACTCTGGGCTTCCTCACTATAGAAAGCTGCATCTTCTACTCCTTCTTGACTTCATTCAAGAGTTCCTTCCCATTCATGAGAAGTATACTTGAACTAGCTTCCCTCTTTTTCTCTTTGTCTTGTATTGGCAACAACATATGTGTCCTACCATTCTTTTCTAAGGTATAAGTATTCTTCCTCCCATCATGAATAACTTTTCTGTCAAACTGCCATGATCGCCCCAATAAAATATGACAAACATCCATAGGAATTACATCACATAATATTTCATTCCTATAACCCCTTATTTGAAATTCAACTTGGCATTGTTGACTTACCATTACTTGATATCATTTCTGCAACCATGATACCTTGTATGGGATTGGATGTGTAGTTGTCTTCAGCTCCAGTTTCTCCACCATCTATGTGGATACTATATTGTCAGTACTCCTACTATCTATGATCACCTTGCAAACTTTGTCTTATGTCTTGCAAGAAGTTCTAAACAGGCTTGTTCACTTAACCAGTTCCTCTACCTCCTTCGCTGGCTTAAGAAGAACTTTTCACCATCATGAGGTTCTTTCCTCCTTCTGCTTCCACATGCTTCATTGCTTTAGAAATGTGTGTTGATCCTCCTCTAGTGTCTTTATTCTTCTCTAGGTATTCCCAAGACATGTGCTATGTCTTTCCACAAGCATAACATCTAATTTCACCTCCTCTGGCTCTTTCTTTTCCTCTAGTAAAATAGATTCTTACTCCAAGTTGTCCTCCCTTGGAACTTCCACATTTTTCAAGGTGACTATGTGGTTTTCTAGCTTCATGCTTTCGTCTCTGGAACTTCTCTATGTTGGTTCCCTCACCTATGCTTGAATTTCCTCCCTTGTTTCGTTGGCTTTATTTTCTGGCCAATTTCTATCCTGCTTTCAAGGCTTCCTGATAAGCATCCTCAACTTTACTAATAAACATTATGTTGATCTCCTCTTGTATTTCATATCTCATTCCATTGATATACCTAGATTTGTTTTCATCATCATTCTCTTTTTATCCAGCTCTGATGTTCAGTTTGTAAAATTCCTCAGTGTATTCCTTCATTGATAAGATTTTTTGTCTCAGGTTCTGCAATCTTCTGAACAGATTGATTTGATAGTCCTTTGGGATAAATTTTTCATTTATCTTGGTTACCAACCTATCCCAGCTTTTAATTTCATGTTTTCCATTGCATATGCGATCGACTTGTAGTTCGACCCACCATAGTGTTGCATTACCCTTCAGTATTGTCACTGCATGCTTCACCATCTTGTCTTCTTCGATATATTCATAATTGAAGTACTTGTCCATAGCACGTACCCAATCCAACAATTCTTCAACTTCTAAATTGCGTTCATACATTGGTACCTCTATTTTTTCTCTAGCCACTATTCTTGAAACAACTTTCAATAAGTGATCTTTTGCAACATCTTCTGCTACATTTTCTTTGACCTCTATCTCTTTGCGTTCAGCTTCACTGATATCTCCAGTGTCTGGTGCTCTCCTCTGCAATGTTTCCATGACGCCCAATCTCATTCTGAGTCACCTCATTTCTTCTTCCATTTATGAATTCTCTATGCGTCTTCTGGGTGGCATGATTACACTACCTCACCTCCATAATCTATAAACATAATCAACTCTTCATACCAAAAATGATATCAATTTATCTCCTTTCTCCTTTTTATGCTTTCTGCAAACAAATTCAATAGCTCTGATACTACCTGATGCAGCCCCCCTATTCTCTGTCGGGCTACGCGACCTCTCGATCAAGGATCTTCGATTCTGTGAGCCAAATTGGATCTTTGAAACCCTGATGGTCTCACTTTGTAACTAAACATAGTCTCTTTTGACCTTTTAGTGTAGGTTCTATGGCACCTACAACCTCTCCCTTCGTGCTACTGAACTACTATGTTTCAGGTGCTAGCCCCTCTTCCATTAACCCCTTCCTCTATGTGACCTTGGAATATGACCTCACGTAAACATGTGATTGTGAGCGTAGCTAAGAGTGGTTTGGGATCAACCCGTTTTCTCCCCGCAATTCACTACCCCACGCATCCCTTTTGCATTACTGTGGTTTTGATTGCAGCTCGCTCTCAAATTTTTAAAGTCCAAGCACTTTCTATCCCCAAAATTCAATGTGATCGTTGATCTTGCAATCTCGGGCAGGGCCTCTTGATCAACGACTGAGATCTACTTCGCCAATTCGGGTTTTAGAGTTTTCAACTCTCAAACCTTACTTTCTCCCCAATGCTTTCACCTGGATCTCACGATCTATTGACGCATCCCTCTCGCAGATCGGCGGCTGTGATTTCTTCGCCAATTCGGGCTTCGGGAGTTTCAACACTCCACCTTCACCTTCTCCTGGAACTTGTGATCCTTTGACGCATGTCCTTCTGGATCTAAGGGTCTAGGTTCACTTCGGCTCTTCAAGCCTTAGAAGTTTCAAACTCCTACGCACTCGTTCCTCCCAGAGTGCTTTCACTCGAAGATAATGGATATCTTCCATGCGTCCCTCTAGATCTCACGGTCTAGATTCACTTCGGGACTTTTGGGCAAATCCGCTCTCCTATGTACAAAAAGGGTTAAGGCCTGTGCACTTTACCTTGATCGTACGACTGTCGATCCTCTGCGTTCAGATCCAAGCGTTGTTGTTGCTCCTCCTCAGCTTTCGACTTCCTCCGACTTAGAATATTTTGTGAGTGTTCAATGGCTTCGTCCTTTGCTCCTCCAGCGAATCCAGTCTCTTGGGTCTCGTCTGCAGTAATGGAAGCTCTATCCCTTCTAATCTTGGTTCCTTTAAGGATTTCGATCTCCCATGCACTCCTTGCATTCCTGGGATCTCGACAAACTCGGATCAAAGGATTTCTTCGAAAGAAATTCTTCCCGCACTCCTTGCACTTCTCTATTTTGGTTCTTTGACGCTTAGTCACTCCTTGACACTGTGCACTCCTTGCACTTGGTCTAAGTTCCCATTGTTCCTTTTGAACTCTTCTAAGTCAATTCGAGGCTCTGTCGACGCAGTCCTTGCGTACGATATGCACACCTTGCATATGAGTTTTAGAAGAGAAACAAGTGAAACTTATCCAGTTTCATCTCAAAATCATATGACCAACTCTAAACAACCATGCATAAACGAGTCAAACTAAAACACTCACAGAATGTATCATTCATACATTCAATCACACATCAAAATGAACACTCTCCAAGGAATTGGAACAATTATGTCTATTCTATTCATTCATGAAATAAATTACATAGTATTACAGTTCTTCACTGCATCTTTCTTCTACTATACTACTCTGCTCTCACTCATACTCTTCTATCACTACTTTTACAATACAACAACAAATCTATCTAAGGAGTGGCTCCTCGAACTCTTGTCCGTCCTGTCTGTAACCTATCGTATCAGTTTCTAGCGATTACCTACCTTATCCTATTACAATAACTATCAGTTATTACGAGATACACTCTCTATCTGCAAGTCCTTACAGTCGTATAAAACTTTACAAACAAGATATATTAAAAACAGTTGTTTCCAAAATATCTCAACAACTCACTTTGTTTCTGAGTTAAATGTTGATTTGAAATTCTCTCATGCTAAGATGTCATATCTTTGCCTCCACGCTTGCGTTTTTTACTTTGAAAGTGGTGCTCCTGCATCCGTTTTGTATCATTTAAATTTTCTAGTTTCTACCCATGCTGTATCGATACTGACAGACAGTATGTGCACGCTGATGGACAATATAGACCTAGCACGATGGAATTGTGTTTTATCCGGCAAGCCCAGACAGCTAAGAGACCGATGGCAATAAATTTGTAAGAAATGTATCGCTTTGTGGCGAATAGTAATTGCAATAAATGGAAAGCCAGCGCATTACGTGTCGTATATCGCGATCATTGTTGCAATCTAATTTATTGAAAATATGAATAGTTTTCCAAGCATAATTTTCATCTCCATCCATATTTTCGCGATCACTGTTCCAATCTAATTTATTGAAAATATGAGTAGTTTTCCGGGCATAATTTTCATCTCCATCCATATTTTCATATTCCTTGAAGGCCTAAATGAGACTTAGACCATGTGGATAGATTCAAAGTACATATATCATATAATTTTTTTTGGACAATCAAAATATGCAAGGCCTTTTTCAGTGACGGCATGACTGTTATTGGTTACTGTGCTGTCTGTGTTTTTCTTGGCTGCTCTATCACTATGTGTTTCGTGATTGCTTTTTGCTTCGTAGCATTATCCGCGAATCGCGATTTGTTTCTGCACTGCATTGCTTTTACCCGCCATATTCTGTTCTGCATTGCATGGCATGTCGGTGCCTGCGGCGTTTCCATCTGGCTCTGGCGCCCCTGACACAGCTTTTCGGGCTCTTGTACTAGTGCCTCCCAGTACCTCTGATTTCTGTCGGCATGCAGAAAGAATTATCGATCCTTGCCCTAGCAGCACATGATATATGGTCCAAATGAAAGCCTCGGCCTCTCATCTTTCCGCCATCTATTCCATTGACGTCAGGTCTGTGCACCCTTTTCTCTCGTATACAATTCTAATGGTAGCGAGGCTAACCCTTGGGCTGACTCTGCTATGCCATTATTGTACGTGGATTATATGCCAAAACTGCACGTGGTTATTAAATATTTAAAACATTATCTTGTTGTTTACTTGGTTATTTTAAAATAACGACACATAAAACGTGGTGTTAATATACTAGCACAGCCTCAAACTCGGCTGGTGAAAGCCAAAAGGTTTAGGTTAGCGTATAAAATGAAAAGTTGATTGGTTATGCTCAAATGATATGAATAATTTGATTCTTTTTATTTGTTTTTAATATTTTAAATTTCATAAAAATTAACATTTTGGTTTGGGAGTGAATTGTATGGAAATTCTTTTTGTTTTAAAGCATTGGATTATATCAGCTCATCAATTATAAAAAGTGGAAAATCAAAATATATTCACCACTATAACTTTTAATTATGTAATTGGACTAATAAATAATTTTATTAATTAATTATAATTAAAATAATAAAAATAATAAAAAAACCACTTCAAATCGATAACCCCAACCTTATAAAAAAGGAGATTGAAAGGACGCACACGTTAAAATACTCTGAACAACATGGTATCATTGGAGGAGTCCCAGTTAAAATAATCTGAAAAACGCTATTAAAGTCGATAACCCTTAAAAGAGATATTGAAATTTGAAAGGACGAACACGCTGCGAAAATCTTTCTACACGCTTAATATTTTGCATTGTTTCCATCATTATATTCTCTATCTCCGTCGCTATTTTTGTATTGGATGACATCTGACTTGAATCTGTAAACCATGTCCCAAGGTGCAGATTGCAGAGAAGACATAGTCATTGCAGGAGAAGAGATCAGCTGCGACGCAGGGATCCAGGAATCCAAAGTGGCGAAGCTGGGCCTCTCATTAGACAAAATGTGGAAATGAATCCCTAAATTGCCCCAATTTTGCATTCATAAAACGTAGATAGAAAGGGTTAGAGAAAACCCTAGAGTTAAACACGACTGAATGCTTTTCGCGATTGTACCGCACCCTTTAAACCTAATTTTAGCACACGTCTACAAAAAATTTAAACAAAGAATTTTCTACGGAAAGACAAAACAGAAACATAAAACACAGCTTTCATCTTTCAAAACTCTAATCACCAGCCTAGATTCAATCAATGCTGGAGTTAAAGACCCGACGATGAAATAAAAAGATACAATGGTTTTAAGTCTTTACAGTAGGAGACCTTTCTGAGACATGCAGTTTTACTGCTGTGAAAACTGGTCTAATCAAATAAAAAACAAATCCATTCAATAAAACTTCAATTCTAGTGCCATGAAAAATTAGCACTATCCCTTCGAGAAGCTTCTCTATAGTTAGTCGCCATAGCAGATGAAGCAGAGTGAAGTTGACTTTTGA
Source organism: Picea mariana (assembly GCA_032191745.1). Lineage (NCBI taxonomy): Eukaryota > Viridiplantae > Streptophyta > Pinopsida > Pinales > Pinaceae > Picea > Picea mariana. The sequence goes on from JASDQU010372706.1 coordinate 53,571, forward strand.
CGTTTCGGCTGGCCCTCCCATGACCCTAACCTACAATCGGGTGCGGTCGAGGGAAGAGGAAAGTATTGCTTCCGTCATCTCGACTTCAATAGGGGTGTCGTTGCTTGCTTATTGCATCACTACCTTCACCATTCTGAAGAAAAAACAAAATCCAAACGTCATGAGATTTATAATTTCATTGTATAACAAACGCCATAAAATGAAACGTGCCCATAAAATGAAACACACGGCTGTACATGGCTATAAATGGTTTTGTTTCATATTCACATCTCTCCACTCTGTAACAAAACCTTAATTTTTGTTAATCACTCAAACTTGGCAATCAGCGAGTCACCAGAGTAAATTTTAAATATGATTAAGTAAAAGTAAAAAAATAAACATGTAAACGGATGCCTTTATAATAGTGAGGAAGTTAGTGGTTGAAATCACAACCATTGATTTACTGGGACGACTAAGAATATTCCATCAATATTTAATCTTGTCCATACAAAACTGATTAAGCACTAAAAACCTATTAAATGTGACCATTGTCAATATATGTACGCCTTTCGGCATAATAACTATAACAAAAGAAATTATTTAATATTTACTTTTAATTTTGGAATTCTTGGATTTCTCAAGGGATGTGCAGCCAAGAACAAATCATTTTTATGTATGAAATTTTTATCTTATTTTTTGGATTTCTCTAAGGTATGTGGAGTAGAGAACAAATTATTTTTATGTATGAGATTTTTGGATAAATAATGTGTAGGAGGTTTTGAATGAACACTACATTCATCAAAAGATACTAGAAACTATAAGAAGCTAGTGGCTATGGAAAGTTTCAAAGGGAGGATTAGAAAAAAAAAAATAAGAATTCGAGGGAGAGGATTAGAATAAAAAAATAAGAATTTGAGTGAGAAAATAGTAAAGGGTTTAATGACTAAAATGATGTACTAAATAGATTAAAGTTAAAAGGGTTGTAAGGTAAGAAGGAAATGATAAAATTCAAGGATTAATTTTGGGTGGTAGCTTAACCAGAGAGAAATGACAAGACTAAAATATATGTAATTAGAGAGGCTAGAAATAAGATTTTAAGTTAGGATATTAAATTATGGTATTAGAGTCAAACAATTGATGAGGTGAGAACCCCAAGGAAGGAATTTAACAAAGAAGAGTAATAATGAAAATATTAAACTACGAAATAGATAAGAACCAAGGAAATAAATAATTTTGAATAAAAGATGTGAAGGAAAGGTTGAAATTGAAGGAAGATTTTAGGAGGTTTTTAAATGGGAGACAAGGATAAGATGCAAAATGAAGAAATCAAAGAAATCAAAGAGAGGAATGAAAAAAATAATAGAAAGACAGGGATAAGATCAGGCCAAAGAGATGGGAAAGGAGGGCCAACTGAAAGAACTAGAAAAGGTAAAAAATAATAGGTGGGGGGAGAGGCTATAGATCAAGGTGATGAATAGTGGGCTTCCAAGATGGTTGAGTTTGTAGGCATCTTCCCGATTAAATATATGAGGATGTGTTTCAATTTTCAACGCTTCTCGAATAATATGAGAAGGGTAATGAGGGGTGGAGGCTAAAATTTTGGTTTGGTAAAAAAAAAATTAGTTGTTTGGATTTAAACAAGTGTTCGAAAATAGCTTGGAACAATGGTTTAGAATTTCAGTTAAATCCTCTAAGGTTTCCATAGTATGGAAATCCCTGGTGGAAGATTTCTCGTTGGTGGGTAATTGGACTGTGTGGAAAGTTGGTAATGGATGCCAAATCAGAGTGAGAGAAGATCCCTAGATAGAGGCAGGCAACCATTTTAGAGTGTTAGATCATTTCCTTCAACACCTTAGGAGATTAAACATTTGATCCTTGTCTGACAATTGCATAGGTTTACCTTAGCCTAGAGGAAGACCAAGGTGGAAAGGCTCTTCATTGTTGGTTCTTCCAGATGATTTCTCCCAGGAATGGGATGCATATATATCGTTGTTGTGCGAAAAATTCATAGTGATCGACAAAGGGACATAGGATTCTTTGTGCTGGTCAAAAAACCCAAAAGATGAGTCTTTCACTACAAAAATCGGCTATAAAGTGTGTCACAAAGAAATATTGACGTATCTTCCCAGGTGGTGGTGGAATCACCTTTGGAAAATCAAGGCTCCGATTAGATGAGAATTAACGTTGTGGCTTGCCCTAAACAACAAGCTCTTAACTTGGTATAATGGACTCAAGAGGGGGTGGATCAGTCCCAATCGTTGTGTGCTTTAGAAATTTGATGAAGAATCTATGTCTCACCTGTTTTTTTCTTGTCCTTATGCAAGATAAGTCTCAAATAAGGTAAAATAACAACTCAGTTCCAGTTCAAATTGGAATAGAGACAACCTGGAAGAAATCCTCAGGTATTGGCTCATGGAAAAATTACTCTCAATGTATGTTAGACTTCCTAGTTTAATGGTTTCGAATGTATGATGGGCTCGAAACAAACCAACCTTCAATGTTAAGTGGTTTCCTCCCGAGGTGATGAAAACCATCACTCTTATCCAAGTTGCATAATTTAAAGAATATCCAAAAGAGCGGAGGTTGAGATGCCTGGTCCTCCCTTCTCTAGACCTTGGTATTCTGTGAGGATACATCAGCGAGGCCAGTCAAGGTCACCTAACTAGGTGTGGAGTAGGGGTGGTTCTATATATTAACTAAAGTCATTATATTCTCATTAGATATTCCCCAAGAGGTGGAAAAACACCAAAGGTAAGTTTGTGGCTCTTTGGACCCTTCTAGAGGCTTCCAAACAGAAGGACATTTAAAATCTTCAAGTAATGGGGGACTCAAAGTTGGTCATTGACTGGGCCCAAGGAAAATGAAATATCCAAAATACCAGACTGGCCACAGTAATGATATAAATTCAATTGTCTTTCCAGTATTTTGATTGGTTATCATTTCATCACATTCTCAGGGAAATCAACACAAAAGCCGATGAACTGTATAAAAATCACTAGAGCAAGATATTGGAGCATTCGACTTCTATGAATTCTTCGAAGGCACTGAAATTGAAGTAATGGAATTATGGCTTTAAGCCTTTTGTATTTCTTGGTTGTATGAATAGAATAGAATATGATATATCAAAAGTGTTTTGAATTAAAACACACAATGTATAAAGAAATGTATAGCATAATATGTCGATGTAACAATTGGTACAAATTTTTTGAGGGAACATGAAAGATGTTAGAAAAGGTGCTAATAGGAGCCATCTTTGGCTTTTTTCAAAGAACATAACAAGTATATTGTACGGTGAATATAATGTTTGGAAACACAATTATTTGGGAATAGTTGATTTAGCGATACAATTGTGTTTAGTATCAACGATATGTTCTTTAAGACAATATTTAAAGGAACTACTAGTTTGACATATGTGATACTTTCCATAGGAGCAAGGAATTTGGTAAAATCTTGTGGCAAGCATCGGGTCAAGTTTGTCCTTGGTTGTTCTAAATAGATGTTTAAGGGTTTTATAGGGTTTTGATGTTCTTTTTTCTAGAATTTTGGAAATAATATCCATGGTGCTCTGGATGTAGAGATGAGGGCTAGGGGAGGGGAAGAATAGATTTTTTTCAATTTAGGATTGTAGGATAAACAAAAGGATCTATTGATTTGTGAGATAGAATAACCATTGAACATCAGGGCCTTGGTTAGGTGGGATTTTTCCTTCTCAATGAATTCAGGGGTAGAGTTACATATGGTTCTGGTAATGAAAGATTTTAGCATTGCAAATTTTTGAGTAGGATGATGATGGCATTTTGCATGAAGGTATCTATCAGTGTGAGTATTTTTTCTAAATAATTGGTGTGTAAGGGATACATAAAAAGGCAAGAGATAAGCACATACAAAAGAGGAATGGTGTTTCCATTTTGTGTTTCATCCTAAAGGTAGATAAAGAAAATCATATAATTATCATGAATACTTTTGACTATGAATCTAAATTGCTTAACCTTCTTTCTTCCTCAGCTTATAAACCTCTCACCAAAATCCCAATCAATAACATTACAAACCTCGTTAACAAAGCCATCAAATCCTCTTCCTTAGACCCTGGTATTCAAAAATGGTTTATTCTGAAGAACCGCACAAACTCTAGGATCTGAGGGCAACAAAATGTTAACAAAAATGGCATCCCCCTTAGACCTATAGTTAGCACCATAGGTACCCCCACCCATTATTTTACTCATTTTTTAGCCAATAAACTTCATCCCTTTATCGATCAAACCTCCTCCTTTATCAAATATTCATACAACTTCATCCAAAAAAATAGATACTTTCACCTCAATTATAAAGACATCATGGCTAGTTTTTATGTTGTTTCTCTTTTCACTGAAATTCTTGTTTCAAAATCCCAATCCTTGATCTCTAATGTTGTATACCCTGAAACTTTTAACCTCATTGAAATTGTTCTCTCTTCCACTTTATTCACTTTCAAAGGGGTTTTCTATGAGTAATATGAATGTATATTTGCAAGGTCTTCCCTATCCCTAGTGGTGGCTAATATTTTCATGGAACATTGTGAAACTCTATCCCTAAATGGTTTTCACCTAAAACCTAAGTGTTGGTTTCAATTTGTCGATAATTTTTTTTTCATTTGTCCAAATGTCCATATTTCTTTGAACTCCTTATTCAACAATCTAAATAGAATTTCCCCACATATATTATTCATGATGGAAACACTAAAGGACAACTTTATTCCTTTTTTGGATGTGCTTATCTCTCACCTTCCTCATTGTTCCCTTACCCACCAAGTATTTTAAAAAATACTCACACTGACAGACACCTTCATGCAAAATCCCATCATCATCCTACACAAAAATCTGTGGTGCTAAAAACTCTCATTACCAAAACCATATGTAACTCTTCCCCTCAATTCCTTAAGAAGGAAAAATCCCACCTAGCCAAGGCCTTGATTTCCAATGGTTATTCTATCTCTCAAATCAAGAGATACTTCCACTTATCCTGCAATCCTAAATAAAAAAACACCTCTTCTTCCCCTCCTATATCCCTTTTCTCTCTTCCTTACATCCAAGGAACCACAAATTATATTTCCAAAATCCTAGCTGAAAAAGAACATCAAAACCCTTTTCAAACCCGAGAAAACCATTAAAATATATTTAGAACAGCCAAGGACAAACCTAACCCAATGCTTGGCCTAGGATTTTACCAAATTCCTTACTCATATGGACAACATTACATAGGTCAAATTGTTAAATCCTTTAAATCATGTCGTAAAGAACATATAACTGACACTAACAACATTTGTATCACCAAATTAGCTATTTTTGAACACTTATTTAAATCCAAACACCTAATTTGTTTCAACCAAACCAAAATTTTATCCTAGCCCCTCATTACCCTTTTTGTATTATTCGAGAAGAATTGGAAATTGAAAAACATGCTGATAATTTTAATTGAGAAGATGACTACAAACTCAACCAATATTGGAAGCTCACTATTCATTGCCTTGATCTATAGCCTCCCCCCACCTATTCTTTTTTACCTTTTTTTGTTCTTTCAGTTGGCCCTCCTTTTCCCTCTCTTTGGCCCGATCTTATCCTTGTCTTTCTATTATTATTTTTGTTCTTCTCTATGATTTCTTCATTTTGCATCTTATCCTTGTCTCCCCTTTAAAAACCTTCTAAAATCCGCCTTCAATTTCAACCTGTCCTTCTCATCTTTTATTCAAAATGATTCATTTCCTTAGTTCTTATATATTTCCTAGATTCATGTTTTTATTATCACTCTTCTTTATTAAATTCCTTCCTAGTATTCTAATTCTCACCTCCTCGGTTATTTTACTCTAATACCATAATTTAATATTCTAACTTAAAATCTTATTTTTAGTCTATGTAATTACATATCTTTTAGTCTTTTCACTCCCCTCCTGTTACGCTACCTCCCAAAATTAAACCTTGAATTTTATCATTTACTTCTTACCTTACAATATTTTAAACTTTGATCTCTTTAGTACATCATTTAATCATTAAACCACTTACTATTTTCTCCCTCATATTCCTATTTTTACCTTAACTATCATTTTATCCTAATATATTATTTTAATATTCTAATTCAATCGAATAGCCAAGCTCATAGATAATTAGGGTTGGTTGAAATTATTGGAGTTAAGAAAGGTTTTCCCTTATCCCCTATCCCTTTTGACATATACGTTCACAAGTTAGATGGCTCTTTTGAAAAAGTAGGGTGTGTTGGCAGTACTTCAGCTAGAATAATAATCATCCTTCTTTATGCTAATAACATTGTTCTTATGGAAAATGTGTCCCTATGATGGTTAGAAACACACGAGAATTATCAAGGATTTCTACTCTAGTATGAGTATAACTCTTGACACTCAAAAGAAAACATTATGATATAATCAAATCCAAAAGATCACTTACAATAATTTTGTGTATGATAACAAATTTGACAAAATGACTTCATAAAAATATTTGAGAGTCAACCTACATCAGAAGCTTATTTGGTGCAATAGCATTGAGAAAATTATAAATGGATGGTGAAAATATTATTTTGTCCTTGAAAACAATTGTAAATCAGCGTGCCTTTATCTATGGAATAAAAAGAGACTCCTTTTTTATGCTTTTGTCATTCATGTTATCTTATATGGTTTTGTCGACATGGTGGGATTTTCCAACAAAAATGAGGGGGACTCCATGATAAACAGTCTGAATTAGACTATGCACCCTTTGGTTTAGGAGACCCATCCGGATTTTGAATCGTCTACCATCAATGGTTATGAGGGTGAAGGTGAATCATTATGAAATGTAAAGATGTATGAAAAGGAATCTGATCTACTTGTTGGAAAATGTTTAACAGGTAGCATATGCTTTTCATTGATGGCAAGTACAACAATGAAGATGGCATGGGTGAAGGAAGAATGTACAAAGGATTGTTGGCATGTTTTACAGGCAGCATAGACTTGTCATTGATGGCAAGTACAGTAGTAATGATGGCTTAAGTACAACAGTGAAGATGGAAGGTTCTG
>JASDQU010372706.1:60688-71295 GCA_032191745.1 Picea mariana
CTCAATAGAGAAATGAGAGACCTTCTGAAAAACAACAATAAAAAGGCTCATGTATCTTGATCATGGAGAATAATCCTCATACATCGCTCTAAAGGAAGACTAGATACTTTTGCCTCTGCTTCAACCTCCTCATCCTCTGCATCATTCACATCTAATGGTACTTCTGCCAATAACAACTTCATCTTCAACTGAATTCATTGAGCAAGTAGAGTAAACTAATTTCCCTCCAACTTTAAGAAATGCAACACCTCTCATGGCAATTTGAACTTAAAGGCGATGTACCCCATTGCCAAGTCCAGCATTCCATTTTTTCTAGATATCAGGTTCCTTACGAATTGTTCCATCCCCACTGCAAGGTAAATCACATAATATGCGATCAAAAAAGCATCTCTGTTATACTTTCTACATGGGTGCCTTCATTCATCTCAAGTCTTACACTACCTTTATCCTCTGTCTCATTTGTTGTTTGTGTTAGCATGCCATTATTTTTGCAATGACAACTTGGAATGTTTTGTGCTTCATGATTGGTTACCAGCAAGTTAGCACTGCACATCCTCTTCGTCTGATGAATGAGAATATTGCATCATTGAACATCAACATCATTTGCTATGACCAATCCATTGGGTAGAAACACAAGCTTAGCTGATTTGTGAATCATCTCTAGAAGATGAAATGTTTTTGACCCAGTTTGTACACACATATCAAGAACATAGTGGTGTGACTGTACATCCAATACAAGTGGTGGCACCATTCTCATAGCCTCCTGTCGAGTTATGTTCCCAATCTCATTTTCTTGCTTTAAGAATTCATGAATCCTTTCAAGCATTTGGTTTTTCCTTAGTTGCATGCGAGAGAAATTCAAGTGCCAAGAAAGATTTTCTGGATACCAAGGTAAAGGCCTATTATGTTCAACCACATTGGCACCTATATCCTCGGCATTGAGAGATGCCAAAAACTCATTTTCAAGTTGGGATAGAATGTCATTAGAAAATTGCCCACTAGAATTTATTCAAAAAGCTGTGGGTAAAGGTTTTTTAAGAATAGATATAAATTCATCCCATTCCTCATCACGTATAATGCCTTGTTCTTGTGGATAACGATCAGAGCCGTGTGCCATTAAGGTCTAATCCATCTACGAGGAACTATCCTTATCCAATTCAGATTTTTCTTATCTGGAAGCAGGAATTGATTGACAAACTTTGTAACCACATGCTCTTTATTCCACCATCTTTCTCCTCCAACCACCAATATGCAAGCTTTAGCAATTGTCTATTCTGTCACCAGCATCAGAATATTCCGGATCTCCACCTCGTGACCATCAAAGTTCAGTGCAAACTCCATGGAGACCTATTCATCGTGACCTTGGAAGGTAGTGAGGAATTCAAACCAACCAACATCTCTAAATCTTTGCACCATCTATGGATATGCCTCAAGAAACTCAATGCCCTTAGGTTCCAATCTGACCACTTACCCATTTCTCTTAGGTGCCATGAAACACGATGCTACAACAAGCACTAATCGGATTTTGAATTTACAAACTTCAATTGTTTACATATAACAATTCTTCTGAGAAAAATACATGTGGTTATAATTCAACACAATCAGAATGACAAGTGGTAGGTTTAGATAATGATTTTTGGGAATTGAACGATTTGAAATGATTCCTTTGCGGGTATAGGGTGATCTGATCATGTAACGGTTTGAATCACAAAATGATTCCAAAGCTATTGTGGGACACATGAAAACTCTCAAACCATGATCTGTGTCATAATAATGAAATCTGGGTGACGGGCGCATATCAAGGCATGATTATCTTTGCGCTATGGGAATAAGGCTATTCCCGTAACGCTATTAATGACTTAGCATAATTTGAATTTGTAAAGTTCAAAAAGGCATATAAAGTGACACATCATTTAAAACCATGTCTTACAACTCCAAACTTAAATAAATTATTCAAAAAAATGAAATGCAAACGATAAGACACTAAAAGCAATGATTAAAATAAAATGAAAGAAGATAATAAAGTGCAGGTAGGAAGGGTTTAGGATTAGGGTTTCTCAGTAAGTCAAGACAAAATTAGAGACTAACAATGGCTCCTTCTGGGGATGATGTTTTCCCTGTGGGACATCAAGAACTTGCAGACCAGCATGCCTTTATCATTTCTTCTCATCTGTGTAATCCTAACCCTGCAAATATTCTGCTCTACAGACATCCACAACTTTTGTGTTGTGCCTAGTCCATTGGGTTATGGAGTCATCCAACTTCATTCAAATCTGGCCCAAACTTTTGCAACTCTTCTCCTCATTTGAAGCCAAACTTCCCCTGCCAATAGTGCCTTATATGCATCGAGCATGGAGTCTTTATTTCAAAACTGAAACCAAATACTAGATGAAAATCCCATGTATTGTGCAAACTAGAAATGCTCAGCCATGAGCTTATTCATCTATGCAACCCTACTCTAACTACCGAGAATAAATGTTTCAGGTATATATAAATTTACAGAAAAATAATTCAAGCAACAAATTGCTTAACCTGTCTTCTTATACATAGCAAAAAACATGAAAAGAGAACAAAATATACAACAAGGGAACTACAACCAGCTCATGTTTGTTGCTACAAACTATCATGCCAAACTTTGTAATATATGGCATTACTAAGAATAGTGACTCTATCCATATAGCAACTAGATCATAAAATTTATGTATGATCTTACTTCGTTTTTTAAAATCAAAAGGTTGCTTTTCGTCATAGTTGATCTCATTAGGTTGCTAATCATGAATGTCATTTCCAAGTTCTATAAATCCATATATTGACTGCTCAACATATGAACTAGAAATAATCATCAATTGTTGTTGGAACATTTCTCTACCATTTTTGTGATGCTCATGATGCTCCTCTTCAGATCCAAGACTGCTGCCATATACTGGTTTCAACTGTTCATGACTAATGTGCAAGTTGTTTTCATAAATCTAATGGTTCTCAGCTTCTATGACCATAAAGATAACAGATTGTTGATAACCTTCATCAATACTGTTATGTGTATCAGCTTTATCAACAATGTGTTGAGGAAATACTTGTTCTTTATACTCATCATAAACATGAGATTTTCCATTCAAATCAGAAACTGTAGGTACATCAAGAACAAGATCAAATGCATCTACAACTATGCTATCATCTATCCTATCATCAATGGTATTTGGTAGATCTTCCTTAATAAAACGATTTCCATCCTTGCAAACAGATGAAAACTCTAGTTTCTGTTGAATATGCTTCTCAAATACATCACAACAATTTTAAAAAAGACTTTCAGCTGAAAAATTTTCTTTATAAAATATATTGAAAGTATCATGAAAACTTGCCAATGAATTAATACTTGTAGCTAGAAGCGATCTGCACCAGTTGAGGGTTGCTCCCTTCAACAAGTATCTGAAAAGATTGATCTTGACATCCTCATGTACAATCTAACGTTCATGAATAAACTCATGAAAATATAGCAGATGCTCAGCCAGAACCTCCCAATATCCGCCTTTAAATGTAGGAAGGGTACCTTCCCATTCATCTCTGCTAGGAATTGGGTTTAGAAAACCAATGACATCTGAAAAATCATAAAAAGAAAACCTTTGAGTCAAAATGGCTTCCATGCTTGGATCCAGTGGAGTCTCCTATTAACATTTAAACAGTGGATTCACCATGGTGAAAGATCTACAATCATGTGTCTATCCCCTTCCTGTTCACCATCAAGAAGCGGATCTGATCATTGTCGTTCTCCCAGAGATAAATACTTTGTGTCTTCATCCCCGACAACGACGCCAAAAGATGTTAGTCCCTAAAGTTGCACTTGATTGTGAGAGGGAAAGCTAGGGCATCATTGGTTTATTGCAAAGTGTTTAAAAGGTTTTTATAATTTGGTTTTTTGAATAAGGTGGTTGAAAACTGGCTCAAGGTTATAACATAACTTGAAAATCAAGATCAGAACATAGCATATCCCATTGACTGAATAAAAGGTAGACACATAGATGTATTAAAGAAATTAAGAAAAAGGAAGATCAAGTCTTCAATTTGTCAACTTCACATGAATTCTCGTCTCAAAATGTCATAAAGAAACGCGACTATCATCTTGATATCAAAACTTGAAAAATTATCTCTACAGTAAAATTTTCATTGTATAAATTAACAGTCAAGAATCAAAAAGCATTGCAATCTGAATAATGAATTCAAGAATGAAGAAAGAAATAACATAGTAGAAAAAGAGGGTCTAACCATCCATATGACTTTGCTATTAAGTGTCAAATTGAACATAAATTCCTTTTAGAATGAGCTTCACCAAAAGGTCCCCTAGATCTCCAATTTTTCAACCTCTTCACTTCTCCTTCTACAAAGTTTATATAGAAACAATACATAATTATCAAGATCCAAAAAAAAAGGATCTGAAAACCTCCTCATCTATATTTAGTTTCTTGTTTCAAATAATTAAGGATAAGATCCAATCTGATCTCCAATTCAAATTGATGAGGTGGCTTGTCAATTATTGTCCATGAGTTTTTTTAGGAAAACAAATCTGGTAAATTCCTGAAAAATAGGGTCCAACAATATCTTTGTATCTATTAAATGGTGATAGATGTGTAAAAACTAAGAGAGGTTTTTGTGAAGGGGCATGTTCCCAACAAAAACCTTTTTTGGTTTCAACAAATTCATCTCCAGATGTTCTGTAACCCCTCTTGAAGAAAAATACTAAAACATGTAAAAATAACAGAGTATTTCTTGTAGCTTTATCAGAAAATTAGGCCTTAAAGATCAATTCGAATCTCTTAAAATGTGATTGTTTTGTAAAAAACGAGAGACTGTTTTGTGAAGGGGCATGTTCGCAACAAAAAACTCTTTTGGTTTCAACAAATTCCTCTCCATGAAAAATAATACAGGATCAATACCACGCCACCTACCCCGCTACTGAATTGGTCTTTTTTCTCGTTCGCTTCCAATTCTGTTAGTTTTTCTATCTTTATTATCCAATTTAAATTTCTTATGGCCATCATAAATTGTTTGGCCATCTTCTACCTCATGTTCACCATTTCCTCCTTCAATTGGGATTGACTTAGTGGCATTGAGTGCACTTGAATGAAGATCACTACTCAATGCCTCTAGTTCTGTCTCTTCAATGTCTCGTCGCGTGAGAAGGCCATCATTTACAGAAAGAGAATCAGGTGAAACACCAATTTCTAGTGTCTGGTCATGATTTTTATTTGTATCGATTTCAACTTTGCTCAGCATAGGATATTTTGAATCTTGGGTACTAGTTAAATTTCTTCTTTTCTGTGGTTCCTTTGATTTAAGCTGCTCAACAGAGAAATGAGAGACCTTTTGAAAAAAAACAATAAAAAGGCTCCTATATCTTGATCATGGGGAATAATCCTCATACATCGCTCTAAAGGAAGACTGGATACTTCTGCCTCTGCTTCAACCTCCTCATCATCTGCATCATTCACATCTAATGGTACTTCTGCCAATAACAGCTTCATCTTCAACTGAATTCATTGAGCAAGTAGAGTAAACTAATTTCCCTCCAATTTTAAGCAATGCAACACCTCTCATGGAAATTTAAACTTAAAGGCGATGTACCCCATTTCCAAGTCTAGCATTCCATTTTTTCCAGATATCAAGTGCCTTACGAATTTTTCCATCCCCACTACAAGGTACATCACATAATATGCAATCAAAAAAGAAACTTTGTTATACTTTCTGCATGGGTGTCTTTATTCATCTCAAGTCTTCCACTACCTTTATCCTCTGTCTCGTTTGTTGTTTGTGTCAGCATGCCATTATTTTTGCAACGACAACTTGTAAAGTTTTGTGCTACATGATTGGTTACCAGCAAGTTATCACTGTACATCCTCCTCGTCTGATGAATGAGAAGATATCACCATTGAACATCAACATCATTTTCTATGACCATTCCCTTGGGTAGAAACACAAGCTTTCTTATTTGTGAATCATCTCTAGAAGTTGAAATGTTTTTGACCCAGGTGCTGAACACATATCAAGAACATAGTGGTGCGACTGTACATCCAAGAAAAGGGGTGGCACCATGCTCACAGCCTCCTATCGAGTTATGTTCCCAATCTCGTTTTCTTTCCTTAAGAATTCATGAATCCTTTCAAGCATTTGGTTTTTCCTTAGTTGCATGCGAGAGAAATTCACGTGCCAAGCAATCTTTTCTGGATACCAAGGTAAAGGCCTGATATGTTCAACCACATTGTCACCTACATCCCTAGCATTGAGAGATGCAAAAAACTCATTTTCAAGTTGGGATAGAATGCCATCAAAAAATTGCCCACTAGAATTTATTCGAAAAGCTGTGGGTAAAGGTTTTTTAAGAATAGATATAAATTCATCCCATTCCTCATCAAGTATAATGCCTTGTTCCTGTGGATAACAATCAAAGTAGTGTGCGATTCAGGTCTAATATAGCTGTGAGGAACTCTCCTTCTCCAATTCGGATTTTGCTTATCTGGAAGTTGGAATTGATTGACAAACTATGTAACCACATGCTCTTTCTTCCATCATCTTTCTCCTCCAACCACCAATCTGCAAGCTTTAGCAATTGTCTGTTCTGTCACCAGCATTGGCATCTTCCTGATCTCCAGCTCGTGACCATCAAATTTCAATGCAAACTCCATGGAGACCTGTTCATCGTGACCTTGGAAGGTAGTGAGGAATTCAAACTAACCAGCATCTCTAAATCTCTGCACCATCTATGGATATGACTCAAGAAGCTCAACGCCCTCAGGTTCCAATCTGACCACTTACCCATTTCTCTTAGGTGCCATGAAACACGATGCTACAACAGACACTGATCGGATTCTGAATTTACAAACTTCAACTATTTACATATAACATTTCTTCTGAGAAACATACCTGTGCTTATAATTTAACATAATCAAAATGGCAAGTGGCATGTTTAGATAATGATCTTTGGGAATTGAACGATTTGAAATGATTCATTTGTAGGTATAGGGCGATCCAATCATGTAGCGATTTGAATCGTAAAATGATTCCAAAGCTATTGTGGGACACATGCGAACTCTCAAACCACGATCTGTGTCATCATAACGAAATCTAGGTGACGGGCGCATATCAAGGCATGATTATCTTTCCACTACAGGAATAAGGCTATTCCCATAGTGCTATTAATGACTTAGCATAATTTTAATTTGTAAATTTCAAATAGGCATATAAAGTGACACATCATTTAAAACCATGTCTTACAACTCCAAACTTAAATAAATTATTCAAAAAACTAAAATGCAAACCATAAGACACTAAAAACAATGATTAAAATCAAATGAAAGAAGATAATAAAGTGCAGTTAGGAAGGGTTTAGGATTAGGGTTTCTCACTAAATCAAGACAAAATTAGAGACTAACAACAGACATGCATTTTAATTGAAATTAAGACACATGCATATACTTATATTTGTAACTATAGTAACTCCACCAACCACATGCAGACCTTACACAAACCTCCCAGCCTTAGACCTCATTGCTCATCATGTTCAACAGTGGGTCACCCCCGAGATGGGACTAAGCTACACCCTCAAGCAGGGAATTCTAGACTAGGCTGGGGTTGCAGGAAAACTGCATAGAGAAAATGAAAGGATTCTCTCCAGGAGCCTTCTTACACTCATAGAGTCTCATCCCCCACATGCCTATTCCGCCTGGGAGTATACACCTTCACAAGTACATTCCATCGATGCTTCACCTCCCCTATGGGCCTTGACAATAGGCCCAATAAAGAATTCTGAGAGCTCTGTAGCTGGTGTTGGAATCTCTCTAGAAGAAAACCACTCCCAGCAGACTCTCTCTCCTAGAGAGAGTTACTCATAGGCCTGACAACTTGCCTCTTCTACCACGGACCTGACAACCCACTTCTTCAACATACTCTTTGACTCAATTCCATCTGGGTGAGGGAAACCACAACAACATCAACACTCAGTTGACACTAGGATGACGACTGCAACAAAAAATGGGCATAGTCTCGTAAATGGAAATGACAAGATGCTAAAACAAAGCACGCTCAAGAGATTATCCAGGTGTTGGGTTCCACAAAAGACACAAATCGACCCACGGATTACCGATTTTAGGATGTGTGACAAAGAAATTATGTAGAGGTCAAGGACGGAGGTCAAATGCAGAGACCAAATGGAATTCACGGGAATACACTGGTCAATCACATAGGTTTCATGGTTTTGGTTTTCATAGTTGTGTGTGATATGCAGAGCTCAGATGCAGAGGTCACATAGTTCAAACAACAAATGCCAGAATGGAAGATGAACCCCCAACTCAGTTGATGCTTCAACTTTTAACCACATGCACCTAGGTCAACACCTGTCTTCCTGGAGCTGCATGCATTCCCTTTTGAACACTTGGAGCTGCATGTGTTTCCTCTTCTAGGGCTTAGTATAAAAACATATCTTTCACACCACTTTGGAATAATAATAAATTATTATTCCCAAGGACTGAAGCCCCTAAGCTTAGCCCCTCTTTCCAACCTTTCATACCCCTTTCCCTTACCCACCTTGTGGAATCTTACTCCCCCATCACTCTTACTTCATGGTCGTTCTGCATGCAACGATGTTTATATTTTATTAATGATCTACATAATTACATGTACAAAAACAAGCTCCTGGCCTTAACACTTAGGCTCCCAGCCTAATAAACACATAAGCCTACCATCTTATCAATACTCATCTCACCAACCCACATTACATGCTTTACAATTCATATTCATGATTACAACAAGGCTCTTCCTTGGGGATATTACAATCTCCTCCCCTTATTTTTGCACTGTCTTCAGTGCAACTCTTTACACAACACCAGCAATATTTTCAAAATCTTCAAAAATATGTGGGCATTCTGCCCGCATAGCATGCTCATGCTCCCATGTCGCCTCCTCAAGACAGTACCAGGTCCAATGGACCATTACAAGCCCTATGGATTGATTCTAGAGATGTTTTCTTTTTTGGTACAATATGCACACATGATGCACTTGTAGGACACCTTCTTGCTCCACCTGAATCACATTCCAATCAATTACATGATTAGAACCAAGTATATATATTTTAAGCACTGAAACATGAAACACATTATGTATAGTCATGGATGCAGGTAATGCAAGCATATATGCACTGGCCCAATCCTTTCTAGGATTTCAAATGGCCCACAAAATCTAGCTGCCAACTTGGCACAGTTTCCCAGATTCATGGAACTTCTATTAGATTTTACTTTCATAAAAACATGATCTTCCACTTTAAACTCTCTGTGGGTTTTTCTTTTATCAGTGTAAATTTTCTTCCTGCCATGGGCAACTTTCAAATTCTACTTAATTTTTAGCATTTGTTCTTCCATTTCCTTGAGAAACTCTGGCCCAACCACTACCCTATCAACTGGATTATCCCATCTTACTAGAGTATTGCAATTTCTGCCATAAAGTGCTTCAAATGGGATAATCTTCAAGGGTGCTTGATACCCATTATTGTAGGCGAATTCGACCAAGTGTAGGTAGTCTTCCCATTTCGATGGTTTATACCAACAAAGTATGTCTTATATTACTCTGTTCACCCTCTCTATCTATTGATCAGACTAAGGATGATAAGATGTGCTAAAGTTTAGATTCGTTCTGAATCCTTTCAACAACCCCTTCCATAAATTTGAGGTAAATTTCGAGTCTCTGTCAGACACAATTGTCTTAAGGATTTTGTGCCATTGTGTTATTTCCTTCACAAAGATGTCAACAACATCCACTTCCTTGTGAGTAGTCTTTAATGGAATAAAATGGGCATCTTCCGTAATCTTTTCCACCACCACCATGATTGAATCATGTTGTTTTCCTGTTCTGGGCAATCCTGTGATGAAATCCATTGTCACTACTTCCCACTTCCACTCAGGAATGCGTAAAGGTTGCAGCAACCCTGCTGGGTGTCTGTTCTTTGCTTTAACCTTATGGCACTCCATACATCTGGTGATGTATTCAACAATATCCTTCTTCATATTTGGCCAGAAATGATGGCTCTTGACTGCTGCCATAGTTTCTTGATAAACAGGGTGCCCTGCATAAGGCACATTATGCATTTCATGAAAAATCATACGTTTCAAGTCCTAGACATTAGGTATATAAATTTTGTTATTGTACAGAAGTGTTCCATCTGTTTCCAATTTATAATTTTTCACTTTCTGTGGCATCTTGCCTTGTTGTAGCTTTTCTACAAGATCCATTTACGACAAATCTGCATTTGCAGCTTCCAAAATTCTACCCTTTATATCAGTTCTCTACATTCTAATGGATGTAGCATGTAATTCATGTACTCTTCTACTAAGTACATCAACCACTTTATTCTCCTTCCCTTTGATATGCTTGATATCAAAATCATACTCACAGAGAAACTCCAGCCACCTACTTTTCCTAGCATTCAAGGTTGGCTGATCAAAAAGTACTTCAGACTGTTATGGTCTATTCTCAATTAAAACCTCCTTCCCATGAGGTAATGTATCCACTTCATTTGAGCTTGTACTATGGCTTCCAAATCCAAATCATGAGTGGCATAGTTCCTTTCA
>JASDQU010372707.1:0-13717 GCA_032191745.1 Picea mariana
TCATCTCTTGTAGTTCATCTTTGGTTACTGTCTTCTTTTGTAAATCATTTATGTCCCTACGCATTTCTTCACCTTCATCAAGAGTCCAATTAGGATTTTCTGGAGGCTTATTTGGTGTAGGAGGTCCCTTTTTGGGTGGCATGTTGGCCAAATATCACTTTTGAGTCTTGATTTTTGAGGCGGTTCTGCTAGACAATATTTATTCTGTTAGATCTCCCAAGTTTCAGCCCTTATGGGTATGAAAATTTTCTTTAGGTAGTTCTTTGATATTTCTTCTCTGCAATGCCACAGGTCTGATCAAAATTGGATGTGCCAAGTGGAATTTACGGTAACTTTCTCACAACTTGCCGATTTTTGGCCTTTCCAGGAGATCTCACTTGTATAGAATTCCCCGCAAAAAATAATTGATATCAAATTCTGAAACTCGCACCCAAAATACTATAGACTGTCCACGATCCAATGCAACAAGTCCCATTCAATTTGGATACTCTAGAAAGAATTTATGCTTGTTTTACCTGGAACACCTTCTTGAGACTAGTCAATAGAACTAGTCAGATACCCTATCTTACACAAGGTGTATATACAAATTTAAGATGACCCTGAATATAAAATTTTTTTCACAGATACCTTACTAATTTCTGTAAAGGTTCTCTGGAGTTCAGGGTCTGAAACGTTACAGAAAATTTTTTATAGCGAAAATTCCACAATGACTCATTTTAGGATGATTCCAGAACCCTATCTTGTACAGGCTGTATCTCCGAAAGTATAAGGCCTCAAGAGCTGAGTTTTGAACCCAACGTACCTTGATCCGTCTTCTAAATACCTTCCAAGAGGTTCCTTTTGAAACATTGTAGAAAAAAAGTTATAGCAAAAATTCCACGGTGTGTCAGATGTAGCAGCGAAACCCCAAGACCTTGAGCTCTGATTCCATATGTTAGGAACCAAACAACAATATAGCATAGAAAAACCTCAGGAAAAGTACTCAACGCCTTGAAAAAGAGATAATTTCAGATAATAAGCCTCTTCGAGGGGGAAACCTCCTTTTACCCCACTTAAATGTTCAATTACAAGATGATTCAAAATGAAAATGTCTCCTTGGTATATATAGGAGACTAGGAGGTATAATTACAAATAATGGCCTAAAGCCGACATAATTAAAATAACATTACTAATCTAAATTACAACTAATGGCCTAAAGCCGACATAAATAAAATAGCATTACTAATCTAATATGCCCCAATTAAGGGGTAATGGGCCAAGATTAGGGCTTAACATTCCATAACTGAAGAAGGTCTATAGGACTCCAAATGTCCACAAGACAGATTGGAGGTTTCTTTATAAGCTTCTACAAGTCTACATCTTTGTATTTTTCTGAGTCCTTTGGTCTGTCTTTTATTTTAAGACTTCTCTTGCAACAGTCTATTTTCTTTGAAATACCCATGGCATTTTCCGAAGACCAAGTTGCAATAGAAAAACTCCTTTCTGAATCATCTCAACATTTGGCAGAAAATTCCTTTGCTCTTAATCTATTGTATTTTTCAATTCATAAACACATGAAACAATAGAGAAAACTTCTTTTAGGAGATCAAGAGCCCTGGAAGCAAAATGTCATACATTTCTTTATTGTCGATAACCATACACTAGTTTGCATTTACCACTAAATGATGAATAGAGAGCATAGCGTTGTAGAATTTTACCACTGTATCTAAAATCTTTGATAAAGGGAGACAAAGAAGGTAAGTATCATCATGTCTGGGTATTCTTCTCAAATCTTGGATATGAGCAATGTACTCATTCCAAACCTTGTTCTACCCCCAAGGAATGACATATTTGAAACCAATTTGAGCGCTGGATATGAAGCGATCCTCCTTTTATAATGCTGCATAAGAGGTTAATGAAATAGATATAAGCCAAGAATGTAACAAAGAACACTCTTCATATCCTCATCTGCCTTTGTTCGCAGCAAGTGCTAGGCTCCTTCAACAACTGGAAGACCTCGGTGTGGCCATTCAGGAAATGGAATTGCCAGGTGATGATTTGGAAGAATACACAGAACCCCAGAGTCAAGGTGCTTGATATTGGATGCTTAGAAGCTGGGATTTCATTATTATAACATCTGCAAACATCATATGCATCCATTTGGCCTCTTCATTGTAAGCCCTAGTGACTTCTTTTGCAATAAAAATGCTCCAAAGAATTTGGGACTCTATGTGAATAACCTTACAGGCTGTCTTCGAGTTTTGAAACCTTCTGGTATCTACAATTTCAAATGGGTGAACTTGGCCCTTATCAAAACCCTATGAAGTCATCATGATGTTGATTATGAATAACTTTCATTCTGCAAATCGAACACCTGGAAAATATTTTAATTCGATAAGGTGTAATGAAACACGGGCTAGGCATTGCGTGTTGGGTTGTATATTGCATGGCTTGGTATGTTTGCATGGCATATGGAATCGAATTACATCGGTGGAATGGCTATAACTTAAACCATGACTTGGCTCATATGTGAATTGTGAATATGAACTAGGGATTAGGCTTTGGTTTTAGAATCATTTCAAGCATTCACCATTTCATATTTTATTCTAATAACAAAATCAATGCAAATTAATAGGAGAGAATCAAAGGATGCTAGGCTAAAGTGATCACTCAAAATCTAGATGAAGGTGGAGTATAAGATGCTGGCCAAAGGATAAGAAGGAAAATGAGTGAAACAAAGGGAGAGAGAGAGATAAAAACGCTCTCAAAAACCCATTTTATTTTGATTGCTAACATGATCGATAGATCATCAACAATGGAATGAAGAAAGCAAGAACATAAGAAAGTCATATTACTTGGTTTCATCACATGTGAAGTCTTTAAATGAAAAATCTTTGAGGACAAAGCTTTTTGAAGGAGGGCACTATGTTATGACCCAAGAGGGGCATATATATGGCTAAATGTATATGATATGACCCCAAGGGGGGGAATATAGGGGCCTAAATGTACATGTAATGTGTAAATACATATGTAATAGGGTTGGCCTAGTGATAAAGGGGCCTCATGTGCAAGTGTGAATAGCTATATATAAGAGATCATGTATTCATTATTGACATGTGAATTGTGAAGTATGAAAGGTATTTGGTTATTTGGAGGGGGTTCCCCTATTATTTAAGGAGTTATTGTGTAACTTATCTATATTGGAGTTGTGTTGCATGTTGAAATTCTGTACATGGTGTGTACTTCTATTATTTTATGATATTTTGAGCATTTGGATGATAACATTTGGTATTAGAGCTCAAGGTCTTGGGGTTTCATTGCTACATCTGAGACACCTTGGAATTTTTTCTATAAATTGTGTTCTACGAAGTTTAAGAAGGAACCCCTTGGAGAATATTTATCATATGGATCAAGGTACGTTGTGTTCCAATTTCATCTCCCAAGGCCTTATACTTGCGGAGATATAGACTGTGTAAGATAGGGTTCTGGAATCATCTTGAATTTAGTCATCGCATAATTTTTTCTATAAACGTTTTTGTGTAATGTTTCAGACCCTGAAATATAGAGGATATTCATATAAATTATCATGGTATATGTGATAAAAAGTTTATCTTCTGGGTCATCATAATTGTGTAGATACTCCTTGTGGAAGATAGGGTATCTGACTAGTCCTATTGACTAGTCTCAAACATGTGTTCTGGGTAAAACAACCATAACTTATTCATAGAGAATCCAAATTGAGTGAGACCAGTTGCATTGAATATTTCACAAGCCATAGTATTTTTTTTACAATGTTCATAATTTAATATCAATTATTGTGCACGGGGAACACTGTACAAGTTCTCTCTACTGGAAAGGCCAACAATCAACAAGATGTGGGGAGGTTATCATAATTTCCACTTGGCACATCCAATTTTGGTCATACCTATGAAATTGTAGATAAGAAATTTCAGAGTAATACAGGTACCAATTTCAAACTGATAAGGGATGAACATGCAGAGATACATCATAAGTAAGGTCAGCCAGGAGGACAAACTCCAAATCAGGGTTTCAAAGACCTCAATTAAGAATCAATGAAAATACCATATTTATAGGAGATGAAGATAAAGATGAAATAAATCTTATGGAATGGTTGAGGTTGGTAAAATAATATAATATGACTCCTAGGAAAGCAAGAGATTATATTTTTGATGAATCTTGGAAGTGGTGGATGAGTGTTGATCAAAATACTAGATGGCACTGCACATGGGAAGAATTTGAAAAAATATTTTCAGATAAATGGATTAGGGATACAAAAATGAAGGAAATGTATAGAATTCAAGATGAATTAAAATAATCAACTGAAGAGATTAATAAGAAGGGTGAGGATCTATATAATATAATATCCATTAATGAATCATTCATTAAGGATGTTAAGAACCTAAAGCAAGAAAAGACTAGCAAAGGCAAGTGGGAAAAAATGAATCAAGAGAAGATTTGAAAAATAAAGATGAAGATATATGTAGATTACAAAGCCATGGTGAAAAAATATTGGATGAGGTTAAGAAATTGAAATAAGAAAAGAAGAATTGTCAAAATAAAGAAGAAATAAGAATCTTGGATGAAGAATCTACCAAAAGACTGCAAGAGGAAATTTGCAAGAAGGTTGAGGAATCCTTAAATACAAATGAGGTAAAGTTAGAAATGTAATCCAAAATTGAAGAAGGATGTCATAATTTGTTAGATGTGATCATGGTGCAAACCTTCCCCTCTGGGGCTGTGTGACCTCTCGGTCTAGGATCGTTTCAAACACTTGAGTCGAATTGACTCTTCGGCTCCCTTCTGGAACCAGATAAACTTTATCACATGTCCCTCTTTCTCCAAAGTGTGGGTTCTCTTAACCGTGCAACTCTCGTCTTGGCCCTTTGAAGAAATTTGGTGGCGACACTCGTCCTCCATGTCAGGTCCTTTCTATCACGTGAACTCAGGCTGTGTCCCGGGGCTCAGCCACAAAAGGGCTTCGGGCTTCGGGCTTCGACTTGTCCCACGACAATTAACTCTTACATTCTCGAATCGACGAACTCAAACAGTGCAAGGATCAATGGTCCCCATCCCCCCTTCTTATCGATGACAACGATCTATTCGAACTACAGACTTTGGGAGTCTCTTGCTATCCTCCTCAGATGTCCCCTAGAGTACTACTTCTTCGAATCATGCAGATCACTTCCATGCATCCCTTCCAGATCTAACGGTCTGGATTCAAACTGCTCTTCGCAACTTCACGAAGATTGTTGTTTTCTCTTGGAAAACCTCTCAGAGATCCAACTCTCGAATCTCCTGATCTCTTGCAACCTATCTCCTCCCGACGATGGACGATTTCACCGTCTTCAGGAATTTGGCAAGTCCTTGACCCTCTTGCACACTTAGTACAATTTCTTCTTGAGACTTAGACTATTCTCTGCCTTTCCTCTGCACTCCTTACAAAGTTCTGCACTAGTCCTTCTGAGATTTTGCTTAGCTTGAATCCTTCGAGGTTCTCAGTTCCTCTACGTCCTTCAGTGGACTATCTAGTGCCCTCCTTAAAACTTAGCGCCCTTCCTCTTGATCTTGTAATATGAACTTACAGTATCCTTGGCACACTCCTTGCAGTCAGCTAAGCCTTCTGAAGAATTCTCCCTAAGCCCTTCCAGAAGTCTGAAGGAATCTTCTTTCCTTGCTTGATGCACTCTTGCAAAGCCTTACTTCCTCAAAGTATTCAACAACCATGGGGTTCTCTCAACACTTCCAACACTCTAGAATGTGTTGTTCCTGTGCGCACTCACACTTTCAAAATTCTCTCTTGGTAGAGTAGTACATAGTATTCAATAAGTCCACGCTGTGATTTCTCCCACACGGTCTTTCTTCCCAAGGTATTCATCAATCTTGAAATTCTCCTCCAAGTCTGTGAATTCTCCTGGTGTTCCCTCCTGGAAACTTCTCTTTTGACTTGAATGAGTTCAGATACACACTCCTTGCGTCGGCTCACAGAGTTTCCACCCTCTGCCGCGCACTCCTTGCACTTAGCCTAGAAATCCAGAACTAATCCAACACACTCACAGATAGAAGATTATGATTCTATCCCTGCAGGATATTTCTAACATACATCTATAGCTCAAACGCATATGAATGACATTTACATTTAAACATCCATTACACATAAATTAACAGATAGGAAAATCTGTCTTTTTTCTATTAATGGTGGAATGTTCATTAGAATATGTGAGTCTGGACTACGACTGAGTCTCGTCCTTCTCTCTATCTGCTATCTCTTATATGATACTTACTCTACTGGCAACAATACAAGAGTTTTATACAAGAGGGGTTCGACGAGATTTCGTCCAAGCTAAGTTAGTGGTGTCTAATCACCATTCAAAATGTCAGATTAATGAAAGAGATTATAATGATGGAAATATGATTCGAATTGGATGCAGATCCCTCCTACCTTCAACCACTTAATGGTGACCTCATATACATCTTTTTCAAAGGCACAAATTGGCTCTAACAACCTGTTAACATTAATTTCCTTAATCACGATTTAGATTTTCGAAGGCAAAATGAGAGAGCGATGCCTCTCCCTTCCTTGAATGCAGACCACTTGTGCTAATTAGCTGGCGCATGCTAAGGTGGAGCGATGCTCCTACATCATACTCCATGACTATGAAAATTCATGAGCTCCTAATCATGATCTCCCCAACTTTGTTGAAATCCTCCTGAATCCCAAACTTTCTCCTGGAGCTTTCCTCTTGCTCCTCTGTTTTGCTGCTGCTTCTGCATCTTCCCTGCTGCTCATGCAGGTTCTTTTATGTCCAACTTCTCCTTGCTAACCGCTTCTTATTCTAACCTCAACATCATCCTCCTTATCTCCTCTATGACTTCTTCCAACTACTTCATTGGCTGGTTTTCCTTGTGCAGTCTACTCAGCTGCAACCTTTCATGCTGCTCTATGGGTGTATCATCCTGATCTCCCATGCTGCTTTCATCCCTTATGACACTGACTGACCACTCTACTACAGATTCCAATTCCACAGTATCACCACTGAACTGTTGTTCAACTATCTCCTCTAATAGACTAACCCATGTCATTTCCTCGGCTGATCACATTTCAGCTTCCTCCAACTGTAACTCGTGCTGGTATGTCTCCTCTAGCATGACTATCTCGTGGCAGCCACCTTCTGGTTCCAGACTATCCAACCAATCCTCCAGTGCCTTTAACTCCATCTCCCATTGAGTGAGTAACTCAAATATGTCTTCCTCTTCTATTGGGACAAACCTCAGTGTCTACTCCTTCTCCTTCATGACAGTCTCCAATCGCTGTCCTTCTGTTGCATCTGCAACACCTATGATAACCTCTCCTCGGTTGCTTGGTAGGAATATATGGATTCCCCCAATGACTAGAAAGATCCTATGATCCTTCTCCTCTATGATGGAAGTTTCCAAATTGTCATCATATTCATTCACGTGGCTTGCAGCTCTGCATGAATATTCATATGGATGAGGCCTTTCTTCATCCTCTCCATCTGTCAACACCCCCTGCTGACATGAACTCTCAGCTGAGCTCATATTTTCTCCCTTTCCCACTTGGAAATTCAGGATGTCTCCTATGCCCTCCTGGCATTTTATGAGATCAACTGATCCCTTCACATTATCGACCTAGAAACCTACGAGACCTCTCCTAGATCTCTTTTCCTCACCATTGAGGTTTTTGGCATATCTCAATCACCTTTTTAACACCTGCTGCTGCCTTCTAGCCAAAAATATTTGAACATGCCACTTAGCTATCCTTTTCAAAGTCCACTTGTACCTCCAATGTACCTTTTCTTCCTGCTACATCTTAAATTCTAGCTTCTCCATCTCCACTCGGATGTCACTGATCTCCTTGTCCATCTTTGCTTTTCTTTTCTGTAGAGAGTCTCCTCCTCGACCACACTTATGACCTCCAATGACCATCTTGCTTCACCTACAACCTACCTGGATGTTTTCCATCTATTGCGCATCTTGCAACAGTTTCCACAGAGTATCACCCTCTATCTCTCTTGCCTACAAAAATCAATTCTATGCTCTAATACCACCTGGTGCAGACCCTCCCCCTCTAGGGTTGCGTGACCTCCCAGTCTAGGATCGTTTCAAACACCTGATTCGAATTGACTCTTTGAATCCCTTTTGGAATCCGATAAACTTTATTACAGGTTCCTCTTTCTCCAAAGTGTGGGTTCTCTTAACCCTGTGACTCTCTTCTTGTCCCTTTGAAGAAAGTTGGTGGTGGCACTCGTCCTCCGTGCCAGGCCATTTCTATCATGTGACCTCGGGCTGTGTCCCAGGGTCAACCACAAAAGTGCTTCGGGCTTCTGAATTTGACTTGTCCCACAACAACCAACTCTTATGTTCTTGAATCGACGAACTCCAATGGTGCGAGGATCAATGGTCCTTGTCCCCCCTTCTGATCGACGACTGCGATCTATTCAAACTCTGGCCTTTGGGAGTCTCTCGCTATGCTCCTTGGATGTTCCACGGAGTACTACTCCTCTGAATCGTCTGGATTTCTTCCAAGCATCCCTTCCATATCTAACGACCTGGATTCAAACCTCTCTTCGCGACTTCGCGAAGATTGTTGTTTGATCTTGGAAAACCTCCCGGATATTTTGATCTATTGCCACCTGTCTCCTGTTGACAATGGATGATTTCATGGTCTTCGAGACTTCGAAAAATCCTCAACCCTCTTGCACACTTGTTACAATTTATGCCTGAGAATTAGACTGTTCTCGACCTTTCCTCTTCACCCCTTGGAAAGTTCTGCACTAGTCCTTCTAATATTTTTCTTGGCTTGAAACCTTTGAGGTTCTCAGTTCCTCTGCGTCCTTCAGTGGACTGTCTAGTGCCCTCCTGGAAACTTAGCACCCTTCCTCCTGAGCTTTTAATATGAACTTACATTATCCTTGGCACACTCATTGCTCTCGGCTAAGCCTTCTGACGGCTTCTCCCTGAGCCCTTCAAGAAGTTTTAAGGCATCTCCTTTCCTTGGTTGATGCACTCTTACAAAGCCTTCCTTCCTCAGAGTATTCAACAACCCTGCAGTTCTCTAAACACTTCCAACACTCCAAAATGTCTTGTTCCTGTGCACACTTGCACTTTCTCTATGCCCTCCTGGCAGAGTAGTATAGAGTATTCAGTAACTCTGCGCTGTGCTTTCTCCCACACAACATTTTTTCCCAAGGTATTCAACAACCTTGAAATTCTCCTCTAAGTCTGTGAATTATCCTAGTGTGCCCTCCTGGTAGCTTCTCTTCTGAATCAAATGAGTTCAGACATGCTCTCCTTGCATCAGCTCACAAAGTTTCCACCCTCTATCGCACACTCCTTGCACTTAGACTCGAGAACTAGAACTAATCCAACACTCTCATAGATATAAGATTATGCTTCTATACCTGCAGACGATTTCTAACATACATATACAACTCAAACACATACAAATGACATTCACATTTAAACATCCATTACATAGAAATTAACAAACAAGAAAATCTGTCTTTTTTCTATTAATGGTAGAATGCTCATTAAAATATGTGAGTTTAGACTACGACTGAGTCTCAACCCTCTCTCTATCCTCTATATTTTATATGCTACTTACTCTATCGACAATAATACAAGAGTTTTGTACAAGAGGGGCTCGATGAGCTTCCCTCCAAGCTAAGCTAATGGTGTCTAATCACCATTCAAAATGCTTGACTAATGAGATAGATTACAATGATGGAAATCTGATATGAATCATATGAAAATCCCTACTACCGTCAACCACTTAATGGTGACCTCATCTATAGTTTGTGTGAAGGCACAACTTGGCTCTACCAACCTGTCAGCATTAATTTCCTTAATCACGATTTAGATTTTCGAAGGAAAAATGAGAGGGCAGATCCTCTCCCTTCCTTGAATACACACCATTAGTGCTAATCAGTTGGTGCGTGCTGAGGTGGAGCGATGCTCCTGCATCAAATCACATTGCAACTTCAAAAGGAGAAAGAAGACAAGATTCAAGAAGGTCAACAAAATATACTTGAAGAAGTTGAAATCCATCTAGAGGATGTGCATGCCAAATATGATGGTATTATATTGAAGGCTAGAGTAATCAAAGACCAAGAAAATATGATCGAGGATTCCATTATCGCTGAAAATAAGATAGATGAAATGCATGTGCAGAATGAAGGAAGACCATCAAATGTGAAACCGTATCAACACCCTCATTAGCAAAAAACATTTCAAGGAAGACAAGAAGGACGATATTAACATTATGAAGGAAGAATATGGAATACTTGTCGATATTTATGGAACAAGGGATCACCAAACTACTCTTCAACAAGCTATTATCAGAGACCAACAACGAATACAAATTGGAGAAGCTTCAACAAAAATACATGGAATCAAAGGAAATAAAATTATTCAACAACTAGACACCAAGGATTAAGACCGAAAATAAATAATTTTGGATGGATAAATCATCAACAATGGAATGAAGAAATAAGTAACATAAGAAAGTCATATTACTTGGTTTCATCACATGTGAAGCATTTAAATGCAAATCTTTGAGGACAAAGCTTTTTGAAGGAGGGTACTATGTTATGACCCAAGAGGGGCATATATATGGCTAAATGTATATGATATGACCCCAAGGGGGGTGGGTGGTGGGCATATAGGGGCATAAATGTACATGTAATGTGTAAATACATATGTAATAGGGTCGGCCTAGTGATAAAGGGGCCTCATGTGCAAGCGTGAATAGCTATATATAAGATATCATGTATTCATTATTGACATGTGAATTGTGAAGTATGAAAGGTATTTGGTTATTTGGAGGGGGTTCCCCTATTCTTTAAGGATTTATTGTGTAACTTATCCATATTGGAGTTGTGATCCACATTGACATTCTATACATGGTGTGTAATTCTATTATTTTATGATATTTTGAGCATTTGGATTATAACATTTGGTATGAGAGTTCAATGTCTTTGGGTTTTGCTGCTACATCTGAGACACCTTGGAATTTTTGATATAAATTTATTTCTATGAAGTTTCAGAAGGAACTGCTTGGAGGATATCTAGTATACAGATGGAGGTACGTTGGGTTCAAATTTCATCTCATGAGGCCTTATACTTGCGGAGATATAGACTGTGTAATATAGGGTTCTGGAATAATCCAGTCATCGCATAAGTTTTACTATAAACAATTTTTTGTAATGTTTCAAACCTTGAAATATGGTGGATATTCATAGAAATTATCAAGGTATCTGTGATTACAATTTTAGCTTCCGGTTCATCATAATTGTGTAGATATACCCTGTGGAAGATAGGGTATCTGACTAGTCCTATTGACTAGTCTCAAACACGTGTTCCGAGTAAAACAACCATAAGGTATTCATAGAGAATCCAAATTGAGTGAGACATGTTGCATTGAATATTTCATAGGACATAGTATTTCTGGTACAAATTTCAGAATTTTATATCAATTATTGTGCATGGGGCACGCTGTACAAGTTCTCCCTGTTAATATTATGGTAGCTGTGGGAGGTATTTGCCTCCATGTGTAAACCTGATGAGAAAATAATATTTCAGGAAGCAAGAAGAAACCCTAATGAGTTGGATAATAACCCTATAAGACAAGTCGACTCAAGAGGATAATTGGTATTAGGTTATTAGCCTTCAAGAGAAGAAAGAGACCATAAGAAATATTATATACTAAGTAAATAGACACCCAGAATGAGAAGTTGGCCCAGGAAGTTAGCCATACTTAGTCTAAATATAGGAGGCCAATCTTCATTCTGGAAGGTATTCTCAGAAATGTAGAGCTCCCTTATGCGCACTGCAGTTAGCCAGTTTTGTGCGCAGATTTGTAGGAGAGTTGTCGTTGCAGCTGCTGCAGCTAGAAGATTACATTTTGGCTTGGACTATCTCTTGGTTATGGTTTGGACTATCTGATAAACTCTTGTTTGGTGTGCTATCCTTGGAGAAAGGTGTGCTACCCTTTGTTTGGATATCTAGCCTAGGGTTTTCTTCCGGAGTGATTCTCTGTCAAGATTAAGGTGCTTGGAGGGTGGCTTCGGCTTATGGTTGGGTGACAGTAGTGATATTGTCTATGGTAAAGCAAGCACATTCATCATATTCTAACACTCTCTACCAGAAATGCCAACAATCAACAAGGTGTGAGGAAGTTATCATAACTTCCACTTGGCACATCCAATTTTGGTCAGACCTGTGACATTGTAGAGAAGAAATTTTAGAGTACTACAGGTCACAATTTTAGACTGATAAGGGCCAAAATTGCAGAGATACATCATAAGTAAGGTTGTCCAGGAGGACAAACTCCAAATTAGGGTTTCAAAGACCTTAATTAAGAATCAATGGAAATACCTAAATTTATAGGAGATGAAGATAAAGATGAAATCAATCCTATGGAATGGTTGAGGTTGCTAAAATAATATAATATGAATCCTAGGAAAGAAAGATATTATTTTTTTGATGAATATTTGAAGTGGTGGTTGAGTGTTGATCAAAATACTAGATGGCACTGCACATTAGAAGAATTTGAAAAACTCTTTTCAGATAAATGGATTAGGGATACAAAAATGAAGGAAATGTATAGAATTCAAGATGAATTAAAAGAATAAAAGGAAGATATTAAGAAGAAGGGTGAGGATCTATCTAAGATAATATCCCTTAATGAATCATTCATTAAGGAGGTTAACAACCTAAAGCAAGAAAATACTAGCAAAGGCAAGTGGGAAAAATATGAATCAATAGAAGATTTGAAAAAGAAATATGAAGATATATGTATATTACGAAGCCATAATAAAAAACTATTGGATGAGGTTAAGAGATTGAAAGAAGAAAAGAAGAATTGTCAAAATAAATAAGAAAGAAGAATCTTGGATGAAGAATCTACCAAAATACTGCAAGAGGAAATTTGCAAGAAAGTTGAGGAATCCTTAAATACGGATGAGGTAAAGTTAGAAATGAAAGCCAAAATTGAAGAAGGACGTCATAATTTGTTAGATGGGATCACATTGCAACTTCA
This sequence comes from Picea mariana, assembly GCA_032191745.1. Taxonomy (NCBI): domain Eukaryota; kingdom Viridiplantae; phylum Streptophyta; class Pinopsida; order Pinales; family Pinaceae; genus Picea; species Picea mariana. The sequence continues at coordinate 13,058 of JASDQU010372707.1, forward strand.
AAAGGAGAAATAAGACAAGATTCAAGAAGGTCAACATAAGATACTTGAAGAAGTTGAACTCCATCTAGAGGATGTACATGCCAAATATGATGGTATTATCTCGAAGGCTAGAGTAATCAAAGACCAAGAAAATATGATTGGGGATTCCATTATCGCTGAAAAGAAGATAGATGAAATGCATGTGCAGAGTGAAGAAAGACTATCAAATGTGAAACCGTATCGACACCCTCATTACCAAGAAACATTTCAAGGAAGACAAGAAGGACAATATCAACATTATGAAGGAAGAATATGGAATTCTTGTCAATATTTATGGAACAAGGGATCACCAAACTACTCTTCAACAATCTATTATCAAAGACCAACAAAAAATACAGATTGGAGAAGCTTCAACAAAAATACATGGAATCAAAGGAAAGAAAATTATTCAACAACTAAACACCAAGGAATAAGACCGAAAATAACTAATTTTGGATGGATAGATCATCAACAATGGAATGAAGAAATCAGGAACACAATAAATTCATATTACTTGGTTTCATCACATGTGAAGCCTTTAAATGCAAAGCTTTGAGGACAAATATTTTTGAAGGAGGGTACTATGTTATGGCCCAAGAGGGGCATATATATGGCTAAATGTTTATGATATGACCCCAAGGG
>JASDQU010372707.1:17064-44486 GCA_032191745.1 Picea mariana
CCATAATAAGAATAAGGCCAAGAAAAATAAGCCCCATGAATTGACAAGGCTTTGACATCAAATATAACGCCAAATATTTGGTTAAATAAACCAAAATTGAAACACTTTTTCCCAATCACCACCATGCGAAGTATAATAAACCTGCGAGACAAGTGATGTAAAGATCCATAGCACATAAAGATCATTTATTTTACGAAATCCCGAGGAGAGGTGCTGATAAGCTTTTGTCAACTTTGCATTTTCACTATGCACCATGAGCAATCTACTTTAGGGTCTTTTTGAAAATATTTTTTGCAAGAAAAATATTCTTTTCAACCCACAATTCATCATATAGATATCAATGAGCATCCTGATTATCCTATAAAATTATAGGGTCCTAACAGGTGTCAAAGTGGACCTTAACAAAATTAAATCTATGATGGAATGGCCAATTCCCAAAAACCTTGAAGAATCTTAGAGGAATCTTAGGATTGACCAGCTATTACCGCAAGTTTGTTAAGAATTATGGTCAAATAGTAGCACCACTAACAACGTTATAAAGGAGGAATWTTCCTGGACTCAAGAAGCAACCACATGTTTCAAAAAACTTAATAATTCTATGTGTATGACTCTTGTCCTAGCCACACCTGACTTCACAAAAACCTTTATTGTGGAGTGTGATGCTTTAGGCCATGTAATTGGTGTAGTTTTAATGCAAGAKGGAAGGCCCCTTGCCTTTGAAAGAAGCCAACTTAAAGGAAATAAMTTACTCAAACCCATTTATGAAAAGGAAATGTTGACCATATTACATCTAGTTAAGTGGGACAAATAGATAGGAGTTTTTGGACATCCTGGAGCCATTAAAGCCATCTATTTTTCATTCTGAGCATTGCAAGGCACTAATTTTGACACTTTTATCATATAATGAAAATGATCCATTGTAAACTGGACCAGGAGATGTAGCCCAAGAGAGGGGTGAACTCCTTTATCATTTTGCTATGTTGTGTGCTTACTTTTGATGGTTGTTTATGATTGTTTATGTTGTTCATGTTAAGTAAAAAATAATTAAGTTTATTTGATTGAAAACTTGATCCAATTTCCTAAGTCACATAAATATTTGACTTGCAAATTTGTATACACAAACATTTTTCATTTTCAAATCAAGTTAATATCAGAGAAAAGTTTTTTTTTTTTTTTTGGTTTTTGATGCTTACAAGGTTGAAGCTCACAAGAGGAGAAGTTCAACTTGTAGATATAAGTTCTCAACTTTCAAGAAGGTGAAATATACATTCACCTCAAGCTTCAAGGAGGCATTCACCAAGTATGGCTCATGAGGAGAGTCATGAAATACCTACTTTAGAAGATGAAACTTTCAGAAAATCCTTTTATTATATGATAGAAATGGTGAAAGTTTTATTTGAAGAAAGGAATGAAAGGTTTCAAGGTGAAAGATCAAATCCTCCAAGGGGTAATGAAAATAGTGGTGATAAAACTCCAAAAGGAAATGGAGGGAATGGTGATACTCCACCTCCTTCACCTCCATATTCCACTTCTTCTACCATTTCACAACCACTGCCAAATTCTCCAAAAGAACATGGTAAAATTCCTCTACAAACTCCTTTGCTTAAGCTTGATATTAAGTTTGAATTGCCTATGTAAAATGGAGAGGTAAATGATGAGAAATTGGATAAATGGATTCATCAAATTGAAGTGTATTGTATGATACAAAGAATCCAAGATTATGAAACTAAGATTCAACTTGCTTCTCTTAGATTGGAAGTGCAACACTCATTTGGTGGGAAGCCAAAACTCAAGAGGACATGAAGAAACATGGTAAAGTTTTATCCTCTTGGAATGATTTTGTTGTTGCAATTAAAAATAAATTTTATCCAGTAGCATACATGCAGAAAGCTATCATGGATTGGAAATTTTTTAGACAAGATAAGGGGAAAAGTGTGCAAAGCTACACTCAAGAATTTAGAAGACGAGCTTTGATTTTGGGTATAGATTTATCTTCTCAAGAAACTTTACTCAAATACATTGGAGGATTGCATAGCTATTTGAGACACACAATTCTCATGTTTAAGACTACAAATATAGATGAAGTTTGTGTACATGCAAATCATTTGGAAGCAAGAGGGAAGAATTCTCCTCAAGAGGGAAACAATAAGCCATTTTTTAATGGAGACAAATGAAAGAGGAAATTCAAGGGAAATGGAAAGAAGAATGCTTCATTCAAGAAAGAGGGAGATAAACTCTCATGTAAACACTATTCAAAAGATGGCCATGATGAAGACCATTGTTGGAAACTTCATCCTGAAATGAGACCCAAAAAGTTCAAAAACAAAGGGAAACCAAAGACTGTTGCAACTACACAACATCATTTAGGATATGATTCAGGAGATGAAACAAAAATCACAACCATGAGTTTTCAAGGTAAGGACGCTATTGCCAGTACTAGTTCTTCAAGTAATAGCCTCGATGAAACTCAACATGAAAAAGAAAGAATAGAACTTTTCCACATAAGGGTAATTTCAAGGCATACCAAGATATATACTCTATTTGATACATGATCTGAAACAAACCTCATTTTTGAAGACACAATAAAAAAATTGCATTTGGAAATTACTCCTCATCTTAAAACATATCCTCTAGGTTGGATATGTGACAATTCCAAATTGCATGTTACAAGAATATGTAAACTTAGATTTTCTATCACTACAAACTTTACAGATGAGGTAGAGCTTGATGTTATTCCATTGGATATTTGTGATATTGTGTTGGGAAGCCCATATTTATATGATAGGAGAGCCATATTTCATCGTCATGAGAACAAATATCATTTGTTTAAAAATGGAGTTGAGTACATTGTTAGAGCACATACAAAGAAGTTGAATTTGTCACTTGTAAATTCTGGACAAATGAAGAGATTAGTCAATTCTTGTAAGAACTTTGTACTCTTGATGATCAAACCCAAAGACAATGTTGAAAAATAAGCTTTCCAAGGTTTTGATGCAAAGTTAAAATCTGATTTATATGAGGTTGTTAACCAATATGATGAGATGTTTCAGTAACCAAAAGGATTTCCTCCTAAAAGAGGTATCCAACATGAGATTCAATTGCAACAAGATTGTCCTCTTCCAAACATTGATATGTACAAGATGATAGTCATGGAGAATTATGAAATTAAAAAAAAATCCAAGAGTTTCTTGAAAAAGGGGTTATCATGCCAAGCACATCGCCATGCGGGTCACCAATTGTTTTACTACCAAAGAAAGATGGTACATGGTGAATGTGTGTAGATTTCAGAGCCTTGAACAAGATTACGGTAAAGAATCATTATCCTCTTCCTATAATTGATGATTTGATTGATCAATTGAAAGATGCTAAGTATTTTACTAAGTTGGATTTGAGAAGTGGATATCATCAGATTAGGATTGATGAAGGAGAGACATGGAGGACAACTTTCAAAAAAAATAAATGTTTGTTTGAATGGATGGTTGTGCCATTTGGGCTTTGTAATGCTCCTGCTGCTCCTGCTACATTCATGAGAGTTATGAATGATGTTTTAAGGCCTTTTCTCGATGTTTGTGTGATTGTCTACTTGGATGACATATTGATATTTAGCAAATCTCGTGAAGAGCATATTAAGCATGTAAAACAAGTTTTAGATTCCTTGAAGAAATAAAATTTGTTTTTAAAGATGTCTAAATGTGAGTTTGGAAAGACCTCACTTGTTTACTTGGGGCATATTGTTGGAGGATGAGAATTGAAAATAGATCCTTCAAAGGTCAAAATCATTTTGGATTGGCCCAAGCCCAACAATGTAACATAGGTAAGAATATTTTTGGGAGCAACCCAATATTGGAGAAAGTTTATTGCTAACTTCTCTTCAGTTGCAGCTCCATTACATGAAATGACAAGCAACAAGCAAGTTTTCCAATGGGGAGGCAAGCAAGAAAAATATTTTGATGCATTGAAGGAGAATATTAGTTTATCTCCAGTTCTTGCACTTCCTGATTTGAGAAAACCATTTGAGATACAAATGGATGCAAGTAACTATGCCATGGGAGCAGTCTTGTTGCAACATGGTAAGCCCATTTGTTTTCATTTTGAAACTTTTAATGCTGCTATGATTAATTATCCTCTGTATGATAAGGAGTTGTATGCATTGGTGCAAAGTGTGAAAAAATGGAAACATTATTTTTTGGGAAAATAAACTATTATTCACAGATATCATCAACCATTGCAATACTTACAATCACAAACAAAGCTACAACAAGCAATGCACTTTAGACGGATGGGTTTCCTATAACAATTCCACTTGGTTATTAGGTATAAGAAAGACATTTATAACAAAGTTGCTGATATTATTTCTAAGCCTATTGTTAGTGCTTCAGTTATTCTTAAGCATACTTCTACCATGCATGAGAGCTATGTTGAACAATATGCTTAAGATGTTGATTTTAAAGAGGTTTATGCAACTTTGTTTCATTCTAACCAAGTTGAGGAATTGGATTACCATGTGCATGATAATCTTTTGTATCATCTTGGGAAGCTAGGTATTTCATAGGGTGAAAGAGTCAATATAACAAGGGAAGCACATTCTTCTCTTATTGCTGGTCACTTTGGTGTAGGCAAGATTGTGGATAATTTGCAAAGGTATTTCTATTGGCCTAAAATGAATGAAAGTGTTTCAAGATATGTAAGAGGATGTTATTTATGTGCTACAAGTAAGCCTAGCAACTGAAAGTTAGGATTTTATACTCCACTTCCAGTTCCTTCTCATCCTTGGGAAAGAATTTCCATGGACTTTGTAGGAGGATTACCTATGTATAAAAAGAATCATGATTATCTTTATGTTGTGGTTGAGTGTTTAAAAAAATGTGTATTTTGATGCCTTGTAAGAAGAAGGTTACAACTAAACAAATGACACAAATGTTGTTTCAGCATGTATGGGTACATTTTGGGTTTCCCAAATCTATTATTTCTGATCGAGATTCTCGATTTATTGGGAACGTTTGGTCAAGCTTATGGGCACTCATGGATACCAAGATGAAAAAGAGCACAACATTTCATCCACAAAATGATGGTCAAACATAAGTGGTGAATAAAACAATAGTACATATTCTTCGTGGTTATTGCAACAAACATCCTAAGCTTTGGGATGAGCATGTTGAGCCCTTCGTTTTTGGTTAGAAGTTGCGCAAGGAGGACTAAAGTACCAATTTTGGTCAAACACAAGTTGCACAAGCCACAAAGGAGATGGACAGTGGAGCAAGCAAAGAAACAAAAAATGGTTGTGAAGAGGGACAACACAACACCAACAAGGAAAAATAAGTTACAACAGAACAAGAACAAGAAATCACGCGGAGTCTAAATCCAGAAGATCCCACTCAACCTATATATATGAGATGCATATGATTGTAAAGGGTTAGATAACATAGCTGATATAAATGGGTAGATGGTATAGAGGGAATAAAAATATTAAAGGTTCTATGATTGTAATTTGTATCCAGTTTGGGAAAAGGGTAGATAGAGCTTTGAGGCATGAGTCCAGAACCAAAATCTTGTAACCAAATAATGGCTTGTATCTGTGAAATTGTATTTGAGAAGCACTTTTGATAATATATATGGAAGGACCTGAAATTTTGAAATATACTGCACCATTCTATTTTTATGATTATGAATCGTCTCTGTACTTTACTTCTTTATGTATGATAAGATCAATGTGCTATAACTGTTTACAAATGCTGTCACAACTTGATTGTCTTTATTACCAGTTATGAATGAGTTTATATCTGTTCTTTGGTTAGTATGTCTTGCATAAGGTCATGGTGAATCTTGAAGATTATGGAAACCTGCCTAAGTATTCTCCTTGCCCTTCCCTATATTCTTGTCTTGGTTGCGCTTCGGGTGAGACTTCTTCTCTTCGGAGGATATGAAAATGCCAACACTCTAGACTACTCGGTGCCTTTTGTTGGTAACCTGAGAAGGACCATGGTCTGATAAATTCCATGCCAACAAAATGGTTCCATAGTTGGGACTTGCGTTAAAAGGGAACCTGCGAGGAGAATGATTTCGCGGATTCACTGATCCAATATTCACCAGTGGTGAGAGAGAAATTGCGACACCTTCATATGGAAAGAAGCAGTGATGAGAGTAAAACTTGTGAAAGATACATGAGAGGTTGTCTTTTATTTAGAAAAATCGAATGACCAGTATGAGATATTTTGGGCTAAGTTTCCGGAAGAAATTTTCCACTGGATAGATAGGCTCCAAGAAGCTCTGAAATTCCAAGAACAAGTCAAGATGACCTGCACTTGGGATACAGAAAAGAAAGAAACTCTTCATCGAATGGACCGTCAGGTAACACGAGCAATCAATTTCTAGGTCAATTCAACATTATAAGGATACATTATCGAGTTTGTAGTTGAGAACCATCAATATTTTTCACGGGAAGAAGAAGACTTCAAGAAAGACGCTAGGGGGAGACTGTTGAGGTAAATTCCCTTGTGGATTAAGGTTTTCTTGATGGAGGAGGGGATGCTAACTATGTCCTCAACTGAGATGGAAGTGTAAACACCCTCGCTTGGGGTGGAATCATGGCCTGAGAGAGGAAAGAGGGTTCTTTGAAAAATGAGGGAGAAACAAGAAATGGACTCAAGGGATGAGTGAGCCTTGAAAAGAGTCACCATAGTTAAGAAGTGGTGGCACGGTAAGATAAATAAAGAAGTGAAACAGTCTAATAATTTGCGGAAAGAAGTCGAACCAAGAGAAGTCGAGGAAGGTCAAATGGAAGAGTTGCAAAAGATGAGAAGACAGGAAAGACTGACTTGTCAAAGATCAAGTGAAAGAGAAGTGTAGAGAGAAAGATGTCCCCAAGAGGGTGGACAAGAAGAAGAAGGTGTAGAATCATGGGAAAAGGAAGCCGACATGGATATTGAAGAAGAGATATAAGATTCATCCCTAATGCTAGGAAAGATCGGGAATCCGGCTGAAGATACCACTCTAGATGATGAGAATGAGACCCCCTAGATCAAAGAAACCCACCCCAAAGCTAGTGGCACTAGCCCTGAATCACCCACACGTCAAGTGTCTTCTATGCAAGTGGTAAATTCTATACTACCTTCTTATGCTATTTCTATTCCATTACAGTTAGTTAGTCAATCACAACTGGGAAGCACAAATACTTGGAGGATATTGGGATCCCCTGGTAGATTGCAACCAAGACCGTTAGGTTTCATCTTGGTAGGAGCAGTAAGATAAAAAATGGCAGGTAAAGTGGGAGGTTCGATTGCTCAATACCCAGAATTAAGGGGTGAGACAAGGATGTTGAGCAACATTGGTTCTTATGTGAAGAAATCTGGAGGTCTAGAGGGACTCTGGATGCAAATAAATTGGTTGATTTCTAGACTGCCTTGAGAGGCTGTGCTCTCAAGTGGTACATGAAGGCCATTGAGCTAGGAGTACTAGGAGTGCAAAGTAAATCATTCACAGTTGACCAAGTACGGACAAAATTCATAGCAAAGTTTAAGCTACATCATTTAGAACAACAAGCTTTGTCTGAGTTGCGTGAAATTCAACAAAGGGAAGGTGAATCGACCTGGGAATATAGTCAGAAATTTAAAGATGCTATAGGGAGGTTAGCGCATCCAATTCATGAGGAACATCAAATAGAATGGTATATCCATGGATTGCTACCTTTGACACGAATTCCATTAACAAAAAAACATATAGCCACTTTGACAGATGCCTTGGAACAATCAATGAATATTGAATCCATGGAAGGATATACGGGGAGCCTGAGAGTGACTAGACCCCCAACAGATGCAAATTTGGCACAACTACGAGGACAAATATTAGCGCTCATAGAGAAGATTCAAGAATTGACAATACCCAGACCAGGATGACCGCAAGTCTGATGTATCAATGCTACACAGAAGGACATCTGGTGAATGAATGTTCACGGATGAGGGGAGTGGGACCTCCTTAGAATCCGATGGGACCCTCACCAGGATCTGTGGGAGGAGTTGCGCAAGTATATATGAATTTATGATTCCACACCACACATGCTACAAATCAGTGTAGAGCATTGGATGCACTTGCAAACAGACTGGATAAAACATCATTCAAGGTGAATGAAACCCCTCAAGTATTGGGAAGAGGTCGAGGAGTTGGAGCTGGAGGAGACTTTAGAGGAGGGAGAACCAGGGGAAGAGGATGAAGTATATGCTACAACTGTGATGAGAAAGGCCACATGGCTAGAGATTATCCTCACTCGAGGAAGCCATGGTGCTCTCACTACATAACCAATGGGCCCTACCCCATATCATTCTTTTCCAGGTAATCAAGCATCGTTGTCAGTTGAGTATTGCGAGATTTGCTAGATTCATGGGCATGGGCCAAGAAAGTTCCCCATTATTTAAAATTATTCAAAAGTACCAAATAATGTACATTGTGAGTTTTGCACATCTACCACACATGCTACAAATCAGTGTAGAGCATTGGATGCACTTGCAAACAGACTAAATCAAACATCATTCAGGGTGAATGAAACCCCTCAGGGACTGGGAAGAGGTCGAGGAGGTGGAGTTGGAGGAGACTTCAGAGGAGGGAGAACCAGAGGAAGAGGACCAAGTATATGCTACAACTGTGATGAGAAAGGCCACATGGCTAGAGATTTTCCTCACCCGAGGAAGCCATGGTGCTCGCACTACAGAACCAATGGGCACACAACTGAAGACTGCCCAGAGCTAATTGCAAAATGGGAAGATCAGGTACATCAATGAGGAATTAATCTTATAATTTTTGAGATAAAGAGAGTCATTAGAAGAAAACGACCCAACCTTAATATCGTTACTCGAGGAGGAGCAAAGATTGGTGTAGATGCTGATAATTTACCTCAGATCCAGAAAGCAGCGCCTAAGGAGGACATGTATGATCCTATGAAACCAAATCTATTCTTTAAAAATACAATAGAAATATTCAGAGTATCCCTGGCCTTGAGATAGAGGAAAAACCCCCTCAGACTATCATTTATCCCAAGGTACCGTAAGTCCCTGCTTCACCCCCTGCACCCCAAAACCCCATAGTCCCAATAAGACAACTTGAGTAGTCACAAAATGTAGTTGAACTGTGGTTTTAATTATTTTCTGATATTCTTGGGAATGACCAGCTGATAGAAAAGTTGCGCAATGATCTGTACCTAGTCCTAGGGACTGAAGAAGCTCCAGAAGCTAGAATAAGGACTAATCTTCTTGAGAAGAATGCTTAGAGAGTGCAAAGAAGGAAAATACATACTGGAAAAGAGTTTATATCAGCATCCCAGCTAGATGATTTTGAGATTAAGGATGCTATGTTAGATATAGGATCTGATGTTAATATACTGCCTAAAAAGAATTGGGAAGCTTTAGGGAAACCCCAATTGACATATTCCCCAATTCAGTTAAGAATGGCCAATCATTATTGTATTTTTCCAATAGGAAGACTAGAGAATGTCAAAATATATGTTGCAGGAGTAAAGACTGTAGCTGATTTTGAGGTGATCAAAATCATGGGGGATAAGGACCCTTATCCCACACTACTTGGTATCGATTGAGATTATGATAACTATGGGGTGATTGACCTAAAGAGAGACACTATGAAATTTGAGGCAGACATAATAAAAGTGGTTCAACCCTTGGATCCATATGTAGGGCCTCAATACACGAAGCCAACGGACAACAATATAGAAGGAAAAGATGTGGATTAGTTGTACACTGTAACAACAGGAACAAGAGAATACTGCATAAATCCTACTGCTAATGGATCAGTAAGTTGGAGGAGAATACAATCATCGGACTAAGATTCAGAATTGGCATTTGACAATTGGCAACAGTGTTCATATGAAATATTTTCAAGAAGATGCGCAACTGTCAGAGAAACTAGATGGGTTGGAACCGAGGTCAGAGAACACCCGATATACAATGGTATCTCAGAAATTTACATCTTTTTGGTCAGCATGGAAGAAAATACAGAGGATCAAAGGATTTAAATTTTAGACTTATCCCTCTAGGACACCCTTGCTAGATGGTGGACTAGTCACAAAGCCTTGATTAATAATTGGTAGGATCTGAAGAAAGCTATTCGATATAGATTTCAAGATAAGGAGTAGCTGGAATCAGAGATGAAGATGGATTTCCAAGTTGCACAACTGTTCAATGAATAGTCAGATCCTAAAGAACATATTGAACAATGCTTGAGACAGTGGAAAGTTGTGAAAATAACATCTCGCTTGTGGGTTCAAGTATTTCCCCATTCACTAGGTATGATTCCGAAATCTTGGTACATGCATGAAGAAACCATAATACAGACCAACGATTGGAAAACATTGGCAGATCAATTTTGCAAGGACTTCTCATTTACAAGTAAGTACCATGAGCTTAAGATAGTCTTGCAAAGAATTAAAGAATTCATTTTTACCGATGTTGGTGAACGAAAATTAGACCTAGTGGTATGTGCAAAGCATAGCCAAACACTCCAGTCTAACCTTCACCTAGACATGGACAAGACACCTATAAAATGCTATAAGATTAAGAAGGATTTGGAAAACCCGGATGATTTAGAATAATTGAGAAAATTAGCCATTAAGGAAACAAAGGGAAGTAGAGAGATCTAGAACACCATACCCATCCAGACTGACGGTTCTTATAACTATCCATTGAAGTTGTGTAAATTCAATATAGGAACTACAGAGAAACCTAAAATAACTTTGGTAGGATATTACTAGGATGATAAAACTAGCCAATAAATACATAGCCTGTTGCGAGAGTATGAGGACTTATTCCTAAATATATTTTGATAGCTAAAAGGGATTAAAGGAGCTATGGGATAAATGAAAATTGAACTAAAACCAGGATCAAATCCTATAAGGAATAGATCATATCTCCTTAATCCCAGAGTGAAAGAGAAGGTTAAGAGGGAAATAGACAAGATGATGGAGGCTCAACTTATTTTTCCAATGGAAGAAGCAGAATGGGTTAGCCCAATAGTCATCCAGAGAAAGAAAGTCATAAAGGACATTAGGGTCTGTGTAGACTACATAATCCTTAACTCTTCCTGTGTGCATGATCCTTTCCTAACACCTTTTACTGATGAGGTGCTAGAACATGTTGCGGGGAAAGAATCTTACTCATTTACAGATGGATTTTCAGAGTATCACCAAGTAAGGATTGATGAAGAAGACAAAAACAAGACCACATTCATAACAAAATGGGGTCATTTGCATATAATGTGATTCCCTTTGGTGTAAAGAACACCCCTATAGTTTTTTCCCTGGTCGTAATAGAAACTTTTAGAGAAATTATTCACAATTTTATAGAAGTTTACATGGATGATTGGACGGTATACAATCTTCTCAAGGAACATGTAGCGCTACTACATCTAATGTTTGATAGATGTATGGAATTGGAGATATCCTTGAACCTTAGGAAGTGTATCTTTTGTGTGCCACATGGAAATTTGTTAGGACACATAGTATGCCGAGAAGGAGTATTGGTAGACCCAGCCAAAATTGCAGTTATTGTGAACATGCCACCGCCTACGAGTGCCAAAAAATTGTGCTCCATGATGGGGCACACAGGGTACTATCATAGGTTTATCAGAAGGTATGCAAACATTACTGCACCCCTAGAAAATATACTAAAGAAATCAGAGGTGTTCCAGTGGACACCAGAGTGTGATAAAGCATTTGACACCCTGAAGGAAAATCTCAACACAACACCTATTGTGATATTTCCTAACTGGGAGAATAAATTCCATGTTCACGTAGACGCATCAGGTATCACCCTGGGAGCCATCTTAGCGCAACCAGGAGATGGAGCCATGGATCATCCTATCTATTTTACTAGCAGAAAGTTGTCACAAGCTGAGCACAACTATACAACCACAGAAAGGGAGGGTTTAGCTATGATTTATGCTCTGCAAAATTTTAGACATTACTTGTTAGGCTCTCATTTTAAGTTCTTTACTGATCATTCTTCGTTAAAATATCTAGTTAACAAGCATGTTCTGGAAGGAAGAATTTGTCGATGGTTGTTACTGTTTCATGAATTTTCATTTGAAGTGATCATTAAACTTGGAATATGCAACGTGGGGCCTAATCACCTGTCTAGATTAGAGTCAGGAGAAAGTGGCGGAGCAGTCGATGATCAACTCCCAGATGCAGACCTATTCCAGGTTGAGGCCATACCAAAATACCTGGAAGACATAGCAGTATTTTTAAGTACAAGGGCCTTCCTAGAAACGTGCTCCGCAACTCATAAACATCATATGGTGGTTAGAGCAACGGACTATCAATTGATTTCAGGGAAATTGTATAAGTTGGGCCTAGATAGCATCCTTAGGAGGTGTGCCTTAGATCGTGAAAGACATGAAATAATATGGGAGTGCCACAATGGATTTGCGGGAGGCCATGTTGGAGGAAATGTCACTGCACAGAAGGTCCTCCAAGATGGATTATGGTGGGCCACACTCTTTAAGGATGCAAAGGCATATGCTAGATCTTGCAATGTTTGTAAAAGAGTGGGAAATCCATCATGATGAGATGAATTGTGTCTTTATCCAGTTCACAAGCATTTGATAAATGGGCGGTCGACTTCATTGGATCGATAAACCCCACAACTAAGCATTCAAAGGCTAGGTATATTATTACCACAAATGATTACCTTACACGTTGGGTTGAGGCAACAACTATTCAAGATTGATTGACCGATGCTACTGCCAGGTTTATTTTTGAAAGTATTATCACTCGATTTGGATGTCCTAGGACTCTGACCAATGATCAGGGTGGTCATTTTATCAGTAGTACAATAGAAAATCTTACAACAAAGTTCTTAATTCAACATCATAAAATTATCCCCTACCATCCGCAAGCCAATGGAAATGTAGAGGTGTTTAACAAGATTTTGGAGAGAGGATTAACGAAGTTTTGTCTTGCAAATAGGGAGGATTGGGATGAACAAGTCCCAATAGTTTTATGGGCTTATAGGACAACCACAAAGAAACTCCACAAGTACTCCATTTCAGCTAGTCTATGGGAAAGAGGTTGTGGTACCTGCAGAATTAATTACCCTGAGTCTATACATTGCACATATTACACACATGTCAGAGGATGAATCAGTTGCATAGAGGCTTATAGAATTACAAGAACTTAAAGAGACCAGGTTTTTAGCATACTTTCATCAATCAATTGAGAAAGAAAGGAAGAAAGCTTGGCATGAAAGACATATTAAGACTAAAACATTTGTGAAAGGAGATAAGGTCATACTTTATGACAATCGATACCAGAAACATTTAGGCAAGTTGCACATGCATTGGCTGGGACCATTTATAGTTGCAGAGATACGACCTTTTGGAGCAGTCAGACTCGCACAACTAGATGGTATACTTTGGCCAGGATGGGTGAATGGCACTTGCCTGAAACCCTATATGTCTCAGAATTGAGCTAAAGGACTGATTCTATAGTCCAAAGGAGCATGTATAGTAGCTAGATTTCAATTTTGTTTGCAATTTCTGTGAATTTAGTTAATAAAGTCGAAGTGTGGATTGTTGTGCCACTTCATGTATTTCATTTTTTTTTTCCTGTCTAAGTGTGTTTTGATGAAGAACTGTGTACTCAACATTGTAGGATTAGAAGAGCCACGAATCTATTAATGAAAATCATTAAATGTGACTGGGACCCCTTTGTGGTCGGAGGGAGAGCGAATCCAGACGCAATCCTAGTCCATGTGTCACACGAACCTAGTCCAATCATAGCCTTTATTACCACTACAATAACCCGTCTGAACTCTATTAAACCATAAAGCTGTGATACGCGAAGATGCCATTGGTATTCACGCCAGGATTCTCATCCATTAAACGGTAGGGTCTAGAGTCAACCACATCCCTGACCAACTTGCTCAGTAAATGCTAGGATCACCCAATAGATTTACCCCATTAAGTAGTCCCATAGGACAACTCAGCTACAAGTTGCCTCTATAAGGTTAATGATGAATAGCCTTAGTATTTATTACAGAACTTTCCAGCTAAGCTCGAGTATAAGGTTCTGTGAACTAGGTGTAAGACACATTGTTTCCCAGAGAGAACCTAACGCCTTGCAAATTTTGAATTGTGCTCAAGCCTGTGAAATCCCTTGGCCCTCAGTTGCGATCCCCAATCCCAGTTAGCCTGGTGAAGTTTGTTGACAGTTTAGAGTCACTATGCCGAGAGCTACAAGGAGCAGAAGTGAAATTTCTAAGGATGGAGTGCCAGATGAGCCCTATAACCCCCGGGTTGAGATCATGGGAAATCTCAAAGGGAAGGTCGAGCAAGTCAAACTCCTCAACCTCAACTTGATAGACTAGGTTCTGTTCCCTCAAATGAAAATCGATGTCTTCTGGAGTGTCGCTCCAGATGAGTTGGGAGGAATGCAGCTCCTATCAAAGCCAAAGTTTATCAACATTTTTCCACTATTATGAATCTCAGAAATTTTCCAGTTTTTGGCACTACTGGGGAGGTTGCGAGATGTACCAAGTTCCTCATTAGTAGGGTACACGATAGAAGCCTGTGGTTGGATAGAAGATACCCAATTCACACAGAGGATATCCATCAACTTACAGGATTATCCATCGAAGGCGAGGATGTATCCAAAGTCTTTCAGGGTCCCAGGAAGCATGGGAAGAGAAAGGGGGAACCTAGTTTGTATGAATAATTTCATATGTAGAGGGGGGGCGCACAACCAAGATTGACCCCATTCTACCCGAGATAGTCAGGACTGCTTGCTACGTAATTGCTAGCAAGGCCATGCGGTCTTATTACAAAAGAGAATGTACATTGGATGCCCTATTGGTGGCATATTTTTGTGCCATCAACGTTATGTTCAATTGGTGCAGTTACTTACTGGAAGAACTCCCAGTGGCTTGCGAGGAAGCTTAGGAGAAGGGTGACACCTTCACTTACAGATACTTGTTAGTTGCGTCCACCATGTTGAAGTGGACGCCACCTGTAGGAAGACCGCTATCACCAACATACAAGGGTTGACTGGAAGATATGTTTGAGCCTTGGCACTAAAGGTTGGACTCAGAGAACACTACCTTCAACAACACAATGTTCTCGAAATGGTACAACAGGTTGCTAGATGAAACTTAGAGTTGCGAATTCCATAGGAATTGCTCAACCTCAACACATGGAACATTGCATTCAGCATGGATCTCCACCACACATTCGTATGGCCAAGTCACACCAAGAAAGAAGACTTCAACACTTGTATGCTACCATTTTACCTGGATGAGGAGGCCTTTGACAAGGAGGTCATGCCATGGCCAGGAGTCAAACGCAACCAGCACAAGTCAGGGATGCACTAACTTCTGTCAATGGAACTGTTGAAGAAAAAGGGTCAGGAAGCAGGGGTAGGAACTAGTTCAGGCCTGGAGGAATAGAAGAAAGAACCTCCAGTGCAGATGGATTCAGAGGGGGAGGAAGAGACATAGCCGCTGGAGCACAAGAAGAGAAAATTACCCATGTTTCCACAACTTCCATAGAAAGCCATGTTGATAGGTAAGGATGTCAACAAAATTCTCAGCGCCGATGTCATCGAAGACCCATTAACCAAGAAACCCAGGTTGAGGATCTCCCCAGTAAAGGTTCTAAATCGCCCTCCGATATCATCCACCATTCCTCGCACTCAAGCAGCGGCTCGAGCGACCCAAATTATTGATATCCAGGATGACCTTGAGCCTGACACCACTCTATCCACCACCATCATTACTGAACAACCCCCATCACCCCCACAACCCTAGTCGCCACCTCGAGAAATCGCCATCCCATCCCAAACCACCGACCTGGAGCCCATGCAGTTGGACCCCCCTGAGCTACCTGAGCAGAGACCATAACTCACTGGTCGAAACACCAAAGCCTAGAGCTAACAAATTGTCCCCTTTGTGCCAATTCAGGAAACTCCACCTTCAACAAAGATGCAAACGATATCAAAACTGCAAGTCCTAAGTCCTCAATGCACTCCCTCAATGACCAATGTTGAGGGTTCTATCCAAAAGAGTGCAACCCCATAAGTTGAGGTCCAGAAAGAGGTAGAGGTATCATAAGTATAGAAGGAACCTGATACGACATTAGGACAGAGTGCAACATTGTTGTAGGAACAAATGGATCTAGTTCTCCGAAACCCACAACAGTGCATAGAGTTGATGCAACTCTGCCTGGCAAGAAAAAAAGTGATCCCTTTCATGCCATCAACATTGAGGTTGAGAATTGTGCCAGGTCCATCTACAGGAGAGGAAGAGGTGGAGACGCCCTCAGAGAATTCGACTACCAGTGGAGTCCCACTGCAGGTCTGAGTATGCAGGGAAGCCACCCCTTCTTCTGCTGACCTCACACAATGGCCATCAACAAATTCATTTGGTATGATTAGAGACTCAATTGATCAACTGGGGTAGAGGCACTAGCAGGCTAAAAGAGATGCAAATTTTGCAAGGGAGGAAGCAGTCCCTGCCCAAGCACGCAGGACACATGAGAAATACGCGAAGTTCTAGGTGGAGAAGAAACTGGAAAGGTTCTAGGAGAATCTTGCTGAAGCCTGGACAAAGATAAGGAAGGAAACACCACAACTGCTGGAATCCAATGCCGCAGGAGAGCTTGAGCAATAGATTGATATAATCCATGGAGCATGGTCACAACTGGCCATTCACGTAGAGAACCTGGAAGCATAGCTGTAGGAGAGCCAACGTGAAGCAGAACAACAACCTAGGAAGCTTCAAGAGCAGATGGAAAAAGTAGTGCTAGAAGGAAATAATGCCAGATCAACACTGCATAAATGCACAACCGAATGCATGAGGATATTTCAAGAAGTTATCGATTGGATGGGTATCATTGCAAGGTGCAACCAAAATATGAAGGATGTGTGCGTAAAGATACATTCACTCAATGAAGAAGTTGTTGTCACCATGGATCTACTAGAGAAGAAGGAAAAATTTGATCAGATCCAATAGGTAGACAATGAGCTGAATGCTCTGTTTGAAGTGCAATCAGTAGCTAAGAAAGAGCTACGAGAATTTCTTCCTTTCGTTCAGATAGTGTACATGAAGATGCATCAGGTAGATGATACAGTTGATTCCGAATGGAACTCCCTTATCACATCCAAGCCTAAAGGATGCATTGTAGATGCGACTTAGTAGTTCGTGGCTAAAGCCTCACTCCTTTCTAGGAAGTGGTAGGATAAAATTGTGGGTTTTCAAGAAGTCAGGAAGCAGACCTTAGAGTTGGTCCCAGAGTTGGGCCCTTCATTTGAAGAGGTGGAAAAGGAAAGAGTGCAAGCAGAAGATGAAATAAAAGTGGAGATGAAGTACAAAGGAAAGCAACAGGCACTCCTAGAAGCCGTGGAAGAGCTAAGGACTTGACTCCAGGGTGAGTCAAGAATTATGGTCGGAGCCTATTGGGCCCTTTGTTTTTGGTTAGAAGTTGTGCAAGGAGGACTACAGTCCCAATTTTGGTCAAAAAAAAGATACGCAAGCCACAAAGGAGTTGGAAAATGGAGCAAGAAAAGAAACATAAAATGGTTGCGAAAAGGGACAATGCAACACCAGCAAGGCAAAATAAGTTACAATAGAACAAGAACAAGAAAACATGCGGAGTCTAAAGCGAGAAGATCCCACTCAACCTATATATATGAGATGCATACGATTGTAAAGGGTTAGATGACATAGCTGATATAGATGGGTAGATGGTATAGAGGGCATAGACAGATTAAAGGTTATGTGATTGTAATTTGTATCCAGTTTGGGAAAAGGGTAGATAGAGCTCTGAGGCATGAGTCCAAAACCATAAGCTTGTAACAGAGTAATGAATTGTATTTGTGAAACTGTATCTGAGAATCTCTTTTGATAATATTTATGGAGGGACCTGAAATTTTGAAATATACTACGTCATTCTATGTTTATGATTATGAAACGTCTTTGTACTTTACTTCTTTATGTTTGATAAGATCAATGTGCTATAACTATTTACAAATGTTATCGCAACTTGATTGTATTTATTACCAGTTATGAATGAGTTCAGACATGTTCTTTGGTTAGTTTGTCTTGCATAAGGTTATGGTGAATCTTGAATATTTTGGAAACCTGCCTAAGTATTGTCCTTACCCTTCCCTATCTTCTTGTGTTGGTTGCGCTTCGGGTGAGACTTCTTCTCTCCGGAGGAGATGAAAATGCCAGGGATCTAGACTACTCAGTGCCTTTTGTTGGTAACCTAAGAAGGACCTTGGTTTGATCAATTCTGCGTCAACAAAGCACCTACACTACATTCAACATGCTTATAACCAGGCTAAGCATTCATCAACTCAAAAATCTCCATTTTAGGCATGTTTTGGTTATTTTCCAAAATCTCCTTTAGATTTTATATTTGGGAAGGATGTTGCTATTGATGTTCATTATGACATTTATAAAGCAAAGAATTTCATTGAAAAAATTTAGTTGGTGCATCAAATGGTACAATAACAGTTGGAAAAGAGTCAAGCCAAGTACAAGACAAGAGATGACAAGCATCGTGTTGATCACAATTTCCAAGTTGGAGATGAAGTTTGTCTTTACATTAGCAAAGAGAGGCTTAAAGGAGAAGGTAAAAAAATGAAACCAATTAGATATGGACCTTTCAAGATTCTTGAAAAGATTGGTAACAATGCCTTCCGTTTGGATTTGCCTCCTTATATGCAAATGTATGCAGTTGTTAATGTTAAGAATTTGATATTGTATGAGACTCCTTTGATTGATGATCAATGAGATCATGTTCATATTCCTTCCATAGATGAATTTTCGCCATAATATCTCTCAGAATTGCATGAGGAAAAAATCCTTGACAGAAAGATAAGAAATTCAAAACGAGGGAATGTGGAATACCTTCGTGTTGGTCTTAAAGGAACAAATCCAAGAAAAGATAAATGGATTGAGGTTCGAAAGGTGAGGGAACTATACCCTCATCTTCAGATTGACTAAAAGTAGTCTTTTGGAGGTCCAAAAGCTTTAGGGGATAAAAAAATGCTCAAAAATCAAACTGACCAAAATTGCTCGAAAATAGATTCATTGCGTAGGTCTCGTCTTCATGATCCCAATGCAACTTGAAGAGGCTCAAAAAGAGTCCATATGGATGAGATATCACGTTCTTTTCTCTTTCCTAAACAAGAAAAAAAATGCTAACTAGATAGTTTGTACAGTCCATACAGGTCACGTGGCAACTGACTGTACGACCGTATTATTGATGTGGACTGGTGATGTAGCAGGATGACTAGGAAAGTGATTTGGCAGCTGACATGGCAGAGGTTGACGTGGATCAATCCCTAGTCGACACATGGCATGCTCCTGGATGAAGGGAAGGCTGCCACGTCGCACCCCGTTGTTGTTTTGTGGTTTAAAATATTGTTTAGAGTCTGCCAGGGTTGAACCCATGACCTATGTGGGAAAAGTATTTGCAAAGTCCAGGCTACGAGCTTGCCTATTGGTGTTACTTAACCCTATAGTGGAAGAGTTTATATTTGAATTTTCATATTGTTTCATTCGATGGTAAAAAGGCCCAGGGCTTAGCCCCAACCCATGGTGACGACTCTACACCTCACGATATGAAGTTTGGCGTGGGGTTTCCAATGGTGTAGCCGACGAGTCCGGTTTTTCAGCCCTAGACTTTGGCCACATGGCCCATATGGCTGACACCTCCGATGGTTAAGGCGCCTATCCTGCTAATGGTGCGAAAAATTCTCTCGATTTGTAGAACGACACATGGTGTTGGGTTTTGGCACGGGAAACACATAAAGGCTGGGTTGATTCACACAGAGGTGCGATTTGGTGAGCATGTACAACAAGTTATTGGGAAAAACTTCCAGGTAGTGTATTTTTCTCAATTTTTAGCCAAACCAGGTGCAGGAAGAGCCCAACTAGGGGGTTTTGGACATTCTGGAGCCATTGAAGCCATATATTTTTCATTCTGAGCATTGTAAAGAACTTATTTTGACATTTTTATCATATAATGAAAATGATCCATTGGAAGTTGGACTAGGAGATGTAGCCCAAGAGAGGGGTGAACTCCTTTATCATTTTGTTATGTTATGTGCTTACTTTTGATGGTTGTTTATGAATTTTTATGATGTTAATGTTAAGTAAAAACTCATTAAGTTTATGTTCTTACAAACTTGATCCAATTTCCTAAGTCACATAAATATTTCACTTGCAAATTTTTATACACAAACCTTTTTCATTTTCAGATCAATTACCCATACCGAGTCAACACTGGGAAGAAGTTTTAGTGGATTTTAATAAAGTGTTGAGGACAACACTTGTTTGAAGGGAGGGGTTATGTTAATCCCTAGATAAAGCCTTATGTAAATCCCTAGATAGTTAGTTATTATATTTATATTGTTATATTAGTGTTGTTGGCTAGGCCTTTTAATTGTAATTGTACCCGTTGTCTCCTATATATATGCTAAGGAGACCTAGTTTTGGAATAATCTCATCTTGTACATTTTTTCTATTGTAAAAGGAGGTTCCCCCCTCAAAGAGGCTTTATATTATTTCTTATCTCTTTCTCAATGAGTTGAGTTACTTCTCTCTCTTTTTTTATTCTATTTTGGTTGTTGGTGTTGCACATATGTTGTCATTGATGTCAAAGTGGTCATGAACATAATCAATTATAGTGCAACAAAAGACAAGGATGAAAAAATAAGTGCACACAATAAAAAAAAATATGGCACAAAGTATGACACATAGACAGATGAATTCGTGAAAGGATGAAAACAAAAGTTCATGTAATAACAAACAATATGGCACAAAGTATGACGCATAGATGGAGGAAGTTGTGAAAGGATGAAAACAACAGTGCACGGAAGGATCAAATGATGAAAGGATCAATGGCATAGAATAAGGTCAATGGATAAGAATTGATCACAGATATGATTGGTCGGTGAAGAAATTATTGGAGATAACAGATAATTGCAGCCAGATCGACAAGGGGATGACCTAAAACACAATTTAGAAGTGAAGTATGGCAGAGAAAAATGCAACGGAGTAGATTGCGATAGATTTCCCTGTCCGCGATTGTGAAGTGGACTGACGGATGTTGGTGTTGCAACATGATGATGGATGTGCAACGACTGCAGGGTGCCTTGAGGCAGTGCAATGAACGATGTAGTAGAGTGTGATGAAACGAAACCAGTCACTTGTCAATGGGGAAAAATAAAATCTGCAGGGTGCCTTGAGCTAGTGTGACAAATGATGCAATGGAGTGTAATGAAATGAGTGGAAGTTCAATAGTCAAGTGAGCGAGTCACCAGGGCGTGCTCACAGTATATTGGGGATACTGGGAGAGCACATTGCAGGGCAAGTGTGACAAGCTGAAGACTTGTGACTTGAATTTTGTGCTCCTATTCTACCTATGCATTGGGCACTCTGTAAACCAAAATGTAAGTCATTGTGTCAATTTTGATGGGATGCAAGAATTGGTTCGTTAGATTTAGTCAAATAATGTCGAGTCGTACCTAAACAAGAAATATTATTAATTTATACATAATTATTTCCACATACACCTAATTGGACTTTGATTTGGTTAAGATATGTCCACAATATAACATATTATTCTTACACATATAGTTAGTTGAACTCGGGAAAATATATTATAAATAGAGAGGTGAACTGATCGAGCATGGTGTTGATGCTCAGAGAGGGAAAAGGTTTCGTAACTGTTCAAAGGAACTAAAATGGAGATATATCAAATTGTTTTTGAATCGAAGAGAAAAGTGTTGTAAAAGGTCTAGTTATGTAAGGAATTTTCCATTAGAGAAAATTGAATACAGGGAGGCAGGGTGGTGCAGGGGAGAAGGTTGATGTCCTCATTATATAGGTTCGTTCCTGAGAGGATTGGTGTCATCATCATTTGTAATAGGTTGGTGTTAATATTATGGTAGTTGCAGGAGGTATTAACTTCCATGTGTAACCTTTTGCTAGAATATAATATTCCAGAAGCAAGTGACAAGAAACACTATAAATAGGAGGCTCTTGAGCTTGTTTGTACTTACTCACCTCACTCACTTTCTCAAGTATAGCACAAGTTTGGAGTTGCAGCTGCAAGAATGGAAGGTGGATCTTCTGGGGTGATTCTTGGTCTCTCTCTCTAGCGCTATCTAACCTAATATATGCACCATACCTCTTAGTATCTCTTGGTGGTATTCTTGGTGACATTCTTTGTGGTATTTTGATATTCTTGGTGGTATTCTTTGTAAGTGAAATTGCAATTGCTACAGTTGAGTTTTGTTCTTGTTCTATGGTTTTGGGACTTTTTTTCTAGTGGACTATCTTTGGAGAAAGATGTTCTCTCTTGGTTATATTTTGGTTCTAGTGTTGCTTCCAGAATCATTCTATCTAACAAAGGTTATGGTGCTCATGGGTGGTTGCGTGCCTATGGTTGGGTGACAATATCGTGATATTATCTATGGTTAAGTGAGCACATTGAATAGTTTAATAGGTTATGGGAACACACTACCTTCAGAATAGTCTAACCACTGGAAGGTAGAGCGAGAGTTCTTTGTCAAGCTCAATGTAGCACCAGTTGTAGCTGCAACTAAGGTTTTTGATCCTAAAGAATTTGGTTAGGGTTTTTTGCAGCTGCAAAAAACCCTAACCAAATTCTTTAGGCACTTCAAGTGAGATGTTTGACATAATTCTTGGAAATTATAGTGTGCCTTAGCCTAATGCACCTCTTGGTACCTTCAACAAAAAAAACGTCAAGGTTGAATTTCTTGGTCAAAGTCAAAGGTTGACTGGTCAAAGTCAAAGTCAAAGAATGAATTTTGGTCAAAATTGATTTTGTGGTCAAAGTTGAAATTTCAGAGTTTCTATCTTGTTCTAATAATTGAAACTTTTTGATTCAGTTTCTAACCTCTTCTTGTCAAGATGGTGTCTAGTTTCAAATTAGAAGACAAGCTGAACTATGCTACAAATTTCAAAGGTATGCAATTGTATATGCTTTCATGTTATATCATCCAGCAAAGCATGAGTGTGTTTTGCGGGGAATGTACAAGAGACCTTGTCCAAGTAGTAATCTTGATTCAATAAATTCATAGGAACAAGTAGTTGAGGCTCTAGGTTCTAGGTTTGATTGATCGAATTGTTAAGTTTCAATTTGCACATATTAAGTTTGATAGTTGCTAAAATAAGAGTAAACACTATAGTTGAAAGTTTCTATTACTGCTAGGTATACTTGGTTGTATGCAAGTACTATTGATATATATGCTTATTGCACTTGTTTTCAAAATGAACTAACATCTCCTCTAGGAGATATTTTTTGTTTTTCTCCTGGGTAGGTCACCTTGGTAATTCTATGATGACTACCATCCTTGTTACCATAGATATGTTCTTATGAAAATGATATTGGAAATAATTTTTCTCTTGTTGTTCTTGTTCCGGGAATGTCACAGGCGATAGCTCTAAGAAGGAGCTACAATAACAATTGCAAATATGGAGAAGATGACTCCATCAAGTGGTGAGGCAAGTGATCTCACCAAGTACCAATTCTAAAGGAAGCGTGGAAAGAAAAAAGAGTTCTTGGACATTGTTCACTCAGATACAAAGGATGGACTATTTAGCAAGTTTCAAGAATTCAAAGATCAAGTGGAAAACTTTACATACAAGAAAATCAAGATCTGATAATGGAGGAGAATACATCTCCAAGGAGCTCATTGCCTTTTTGTAAAGCAACCAAGATTAGGAGGGAGCTCATTACTCCCCACAATCCTCAGCTGAATGGTGTGGCAGAAAAACATGAATTGTAACCTTCAGGAAAGAAGGGCATATTCATTGTATATAGTGAGACATCAAAATCTACATAATCTATGTCTCAGGTCAACAGAAGGTTGAAATCATCAGGGATGTGACTTTTGATGAGAATATTTCCTTTAGGATATATATATAAGATTCCATGGAATCCAACGATGAAGAGGAACATGAAGATCCCAAGGAAGAAAGTACATGTTCTCCAAAAAATCCCAATGAAGAACCTTCCACATTGAAAAAGAAAGAAGGGAAGGAAACTATGATGGAAGAATATCAATCCATCATGAAGAATGATGTATGGGAAATTGTGCCTAGACTTGAAGGAAAGTTTGTAGTCACTTCAAAATGGGTTTGCAAGATAAAGTATGCAGTAGATAGGAATATCAATAAATACAAGGCAAGATTCGTGGCTGGAGGGTTCTCCCAACAGGATGTAGAAGACTATGATGAGACGTTTTCTCCAGTTGCCAGATACACCTCTATTAGAGATATCATATCTCTGGCAGCATCCATGGGTTGGAGTTTATATCAGATGGATGTAAAGACCACTTTTCTCAATGGAGTAGTTGAGGAAGAAGTATACATAGAGAAACCTCAAGGTCTTGAGGTACACCCGAAAGAAACCCATGTATGCAGATTAAATAAGGCCTTGTGTGGAGCCAAGCAAGCTCCAAGAGCTTGGTATGCACAAATTGACAATTAATTGGCGAGAGTTGGACTTTCCAAGAGCTATGATGATCCATATATTTATTACAATGTTGTGAATGATGCACCTGTGATCCAACTACCATATGTTGATGATTTGTTTTCGACAGATGTAGAGCCTCTC
This sequence comes from Picea mariana, assembly GCA_032191745.1. Taxonomy (NCBI): domain Eukaryota; kingdom Viridiplantae; phylum Streptophyta; class Pinopsida; order Pinales; family Pinaceae; genus Picea; species Picea mariana. Next base: position 41,710 of record JASDQU010372707.1, read on the forward strand.
ATTATTTGGTGCAAGAGGGATTATCCTCTGAATTAAATATGAAGTATCTTGGTCTCATGCGTTCTTATTTGAGACTAGAAGTATGGCAGAAGCTTGGTGAAATCTTCCCGGGGAAAGGGTAGTATGTTGTAAATATATTTCATAATTTTGTGATGATGGATTGAAAATCCATGGCAACTCCCATGGTGACAGATCTTAAGAAATTGAGAGACTCTGATTCTGATCCAGTAGAGATATCCCTATACTAGCATTTGATTGGCTCATTGATGTATTTGGTTAATACTTGACCATAAATTTGCTTTGCTGTAAACACATTGAGCCATTTCCAGGTGGAACCTAGACATGAGCATTTGATAGTTGCAAAGCACATTTTGAGAAATCTTCATGGGACGCTAAAATTATGGTTTGAGATATTTCTCAAACAATGACGTACAATTGCATGGATTTACCAATTCATATTGGGTAGGGAGTGCAGATGACAGAAATAATACCTCTTGTATATGTTTCAGTTTGGGATTTTCCATGATATCATGGGCTAGCAGGAAATAGAAGTCTGTTTCACCCATCATTGCATAAGCAAATTATATTGCAACTTGTGATGCTTGTACGAAAACAATATGGCTCCATAAGTTGGTTTCTGGACTATTTGATTAGGTGTTGGATTCAAATGTAATACATTGTGATAATCAAAGTTGTGTGAAGATTTTGAAGAACCCTATGTTCCATGACAGATCGAAGCACATTGAGATAAAGTACTATTTTATTCGTGATAAAGTCGAGAAGGGAGAAGTGATTCTCCAGTACATCTCCACCGATGAGCAGACAAATTTTGACGAAGCTTCTATCCAAGATAAAGTTTGAATACTTGAGGGACAAGCTGGGTCTTGTGGAGATATCTCCCTTGGTTGAAAGGGAGGTGGTGACTTCCTCGAGTAGGAGGGAGTGCTGATATATGGCATCATAGATAGTTAGTGTGCTGGTGGACATACATTCTCCAGGCAGAGAATAGTCGAGGCCGAATAGACTGCTGGTGGACAGACATTCTCCCTATGGAGGATGGTCCAGGTTGACAGATTTCTAGTGGATAGACATTCTCCATGTGGAGGATGGTCGAGGTTGACAAGTTGTTGATGTACCATGGACACCTAGTCTCCTAGGGCATTTCCCAGACAAGTAGAATGGTACAGGAAAACTATTCTTCTAGGACATATGTTATAGAAGAATGGTCTGTCTCCCTGAGTTCACAATAGTGACCAGAGAGGGGAGATTGGTATAGGACATATATTTTCCCTAAGTTCACAGTTGTGGCCAAAGGGAAAAGGGTCCAGGACAGTCATTATTCTAGGACATATGTCAGGATGAGAAGAATGGTCCTTCTATCCCATGGCGTGGCTTTCAACATCATGGAGGACATTCATTCTTCTAGGACATATGCCCGAATTAGAAGAATGGTCCTTGTAGGCCATTGTGTGGCTTTCAACATCTAGGAGGATAGTCATTCTTCTAGAATTTCTACTTTCCATGTGGCTCTTTGGTTGTTGTTGGGATAAGATTTTGGGACCAGTTTTGGGAAGTGTGCAACATGTGTAGAAGAAGGAAAGACTAAATACTTTCGGAACTAGCACGTGCAAATAAATGAATACCATTGAATCCGTTAGGCATTTTCGGTCCATTGATACGGGCTAAGCCCTAATGTAATTGTATAAATATGTAAGGGTTTTGGGGATAGAAAGCATAAGAGAACTTAGAATGGAAAGAAGTGAAGCATAAGAGGGAAGAAGTACGCATTGTATGCGAGGGTGTAAGAGTGAAGAGCAACATAAATAGATAGAGGGATAGGAGAATGACAAGGGTATGATGTATGAGCGCACTAGGCATATTTTGTAATAGATTATTCTGAATAATATAATAAGAATTCGGTCATTGTAGAAGTAGCCCATCTTGGGTGAACCAGTTAAATATGGTGTCTATGTGTTATGATGTGATTGTTTTGTTTATTGTGCACATATAATAAATGATCGGTTGCTATGAAAGTTTTACATGTTATTATGTTTCTACGCACATGATATAAAGTATAATGAACTAATGCTAAGTATAATGGTTAAGAGAACTACCACATCTCTTTATGACTGCGGAAACCTAATTCCTAAGTCTCCATAGATACCTCGGGAGAGACTTCATTTTATTGCGGGTGATGCCGAAAGGGATTGTATCTTAGGGTTTTGTTGGTGAATTAATGTTTAACCTTGGGTCTGCCCATTCAACCTTTGGTCTTCCCATTGCCCACCAACAAATGGTTCTGGAATGTGGAGGCTGACTAAGGAAGAGAAATATGTAATTTATTAAAATGTATACAAAAAAACTATTAGGCAAGTGGGTATGAATATACATTGAAATTTTTTTGAGGCAATTATTATTGGAATTTGACAATATAATTGCACTTTTGAATGCATAGATAGATCCTACCCACTAAAAAACCACTATTCCACTAAGATTTTGCAATGATCCATCTCCCTAAAAAAACTATTATTCATTGTGCAATCTCAACAACTCATATCAACAATTCCAATGATTCTTCTAAATTTCTAACTAAATTTTTGGCTAAAAATTCAAAACATCATATATTTAAACTAAGTTCTTTCTTTTGTGTCATAAAATTTTACTGCTAAACCCAACGATTTTTCAAACCATAAATCAATCATTACTATAAAACGGAAAAGGATTCCTTAGTTTATGAAACACTTACCAGAGTTTTGCAAAAATCATAATAAACAATT
>JASDQU010372707.1:69226-80747 GCA_032191745.1 Picea mariana
TGCTTGCCATGACAGACTGTAAAAACATGGGTGCTTTCCATGACACAAATAAAGATTTTAGCAATCACGCAAACAAACATCGGAGGAAACAAGGAAAGTAAAAAATGTTACAATCACCACGTAATGTTTGTGTATTTATCTTTTAACAATCACGCAAACAAACTTCTGGAAAAAACACAACATAGTCTAACACGTTACAATCACTCTCGAATGGAATGTCTGTAATTATAAATCTTCATTGAAACTTCCTTGCTTTCTTGTCTTCAACAAAATACTGATATGATATATATAGAGAAGTGGACTTTGAGCAGTTTCAGAACGATCCATTGACCGCAAATATTTATGTTCACATTCTAATGGTTCATGTATAATTTATTCCCATTTTTGCAAAACCCTAATGGCCAATGTTGTAAATGCTTTATAAATTAAGAAATGATTTTTTCATCATAATAATTGGTTTATATTGTAAAAAATTGTTGAGGCTTATATGATTTGCGGTTTTACAAAAAAAAAAAATAGAGTCGCTTTTGTTTACTCTATCAACAATCCCTAATTCTACACTCTAATAAATTAATTCAATAAAATGGTTAAGACTTATATGATTTGCGGTTTTCAATAAAAAATAGAGCCGCTTTTGTTTCCTGCACCAGCAACAATCCTTAATTGTGCACTCTAATAAATTCATTTAACAAGAAAATTGTTTTACAAATCATATAAAAATTAATATTTATGATGGAATATAAAACTTAATGTTTATAATAATTAGCACAGTTGTAGTTGAAATCACAACCATTGATTTATTGAGATGACTAAGAATATTCCATCAATATTTAATCTTGTCCATACAAAACTGATTAAGCACTAAAAACCTATTAAATATGCCCATTGTCAATAGGTGTACCTCTTTTGGCATAATAATTCTATAAATTTAAGTAAAATGAAAAGTAATATAAATTTAATTTAAATAATTGAAAATTTTAGAATTCAAATTCCAATGTTTCAAAATTTTATAAATCAAAAATTAAAACAAATCTATATTAATATTAAAATTAAGGTCAAAAGATCCCATACAAATTTGGATACCGCTGTCACCAAAAGAAGGGTGCACCCAAAAATCCATGCACGTGACTCAGACTTGCGCCTTTGTTTCAACTGCACAGGTTTCTGATTTTGTCTATTTCAGTTGGTCCGTGATTTATTATAAAATTTTAACACAACTAATCTTGACTCCATTCTCAACATATCCATGTTTAACTTTTTGCCAATTTCGATGCAGGTCGCATCAGTAATTAGTGTTAAGGAAAATACCTAATTACATCCTTAACTAGTTACTTAGATAATTTAGTGTTACAGGAGTTGGTAACGTCTTGTAACCATATTGTGTAATAGTACATGTTCATATTAATAGAATATACATCAATAGTGTAGTATATTGCATCAATTTTATCTCTGCTTAATCTTTTCATGGTATCAGAGTGGGACTGGGCCTCAGTTCATCACTGGACAACTCAAGGACCCAAGGATATGGAAATCACTCTCGTTTAGTGAAAATAAATTGTTGTTGAAACTATCGTTGCATAACAGAGTACAACAGTTGTTTATCAATACTCTCAAGGATATGGAAAATCACGAGGAAAGTGGGGAGCCACGAGTTGTCATAATCGTCGCAAGGAGAAGATCTCAGCTTAACAGAAAATCACAGACATTAAAGGCCGGTCACTGAACAATCAACTAGAAGCCGATGGATACGTTTATTATCCTCTAAAAAATCTCAAAAGGGATTTGCGGACATAAAGGAACTTAGCGTTGCAGGGAATCTTCACGAATCCAAGCAAGGAGTGTATGGAAGCAAGGAACTTCGCACTGTAGGGAGTCCTCACGAATGCGCTGGAGAATCTAGACGCGAACCAAGATAAAGTAAAGTTTTTATTATAATTTTATTACAAGTTTTTAAAATGTTCCATAAAGTCGACACGGATTTTCCACAATACATGAGAAGAGAAGTATTTTATTATTATTTTTAAAATGATGTGTAAATCCAAAGAGACGTGAGTTCTATTTTAAGTTTCGTCCATCATAAAGAAATAAAGTGTTTTATTTGAATTATAAAAGAGGAGTGTTTTAGCTTATTTTTTTAGGAGGCCATATAAAAAGAAAGGCTAGAAGGATTTTCCATCAAAAAATATTTAAGGATTTTTTTTTAAAAGGAGGCCATATCAAAAGAAAGGCTAGAAGGATTTTCCATCAGAAAGGATTTAAGGATTTGTCATTAAGAAAGATCATTGCCAGTCTTCAAAAAGAATAAAAATAACTTCTTGTGTAAGTTGTTAAAGTTATTTTGCTTTGATGATATGATAAAGTATTTGTTTTGGAAGAATGTATTGAATCTTATTGAGTTTAGCTAACTCAATATTGGTATAGTTATTTTGTTAGAATTTGCGACTCTAACAAATGACAAGAGAACAAGGAAATTCAAGAGAAAAAAGATGTTAAGTATGGTGATGAGATTAATTTTGGCATTTCTAAAGAGAGTTGCAAAGAGATAAGAAGTTATGTGAATCGAAGAAGCATATTCCAAGACCAGCAAAAGTCGATGAAGAAGAGTCATCATGGAGCAATCAAAAGAGTCATCATGGTGAAAATAGTCTACAAGAATGAAAATCAAGGCTTCCAGGGAGAATAAGCTGCAAGACAAGAGTATTTCCTCTTCTATTGTTGAAGAGCAAGAATCGTTGACGGTGAGCCATTTTATGGACAACGTTTCTGCATTATTGAGCAGTAAAAACTGCATGAAAGTTGCAAAGAAGAAAGATGGGCAGAGACATGCAACAAAATATAACTAAATTTTTGGTTTTTTAATTCATCAGCAAATACATAAGAAATGAATTGTTGTAATTTGAGGGGTGCATGTTTGGTTGTACCCGACACCCCAGTAAACACTGCAGTAAGTTTTTTGGTCTAAGTATTTTGGTCCCAATTGTAAGAAGTTGTGAGCTTTGCTATAGGCAAGATTTGTTCCCCATGTTTAGTAAGCCCTGATTGAATCAGGCCTACATAGGTCAATATGTGATCATGTCGCATGTAACATTGGTTTTAAGCAGCATGAATCGTTGGCCATGATACATCACAACTATATGCAAACTTTGGTCCTCATGTTCAGTAAGCCTTGATTGAATCAGGCCTATATAGGTTAGTATGTGATCATGTGGCATGTATCCTTGGTTTCGAGCAGCATGAAGTGTTGGCCTGATACATCACAATTATCCCTGGTTTCGAGCAGCTTGAGGCGTTGGCTAGAAGGAATGTGGTATTAAGTCCACTTTGGTGAAGGAATGTGGTATAAAGTTCACTTTGGTAGAGAAATGTGGTATGAAGTCCACTTTGGTAAAGGAATGTGGTATGAAGTCCACTTGGTAGATACAAGGGTGTCTACTCGTATGCTAACTTGATGATTGTATCGGAGAATTTGAATCTTCTATTAACAAGAAAAATGTGCGATATTAATTTAAGAGTCGGGACCAAGTTTTGTTTAAGGGGGAGTGTGAAGTCTATTGCATTTTTGCATTGGATGCTAGTGATAGTCAAAATTGCATTGGTGATAGTGATAGTTTTTCCCGGATGTAATTAAGGGGGAGTGTTAAGGAAAATACCTAATTACATCCTTAACTAGTTACTTAGATAGTTTACCATAGTTGGTAACGTCTTGTAACCATATTGTAACCATATTGTGTAACAGTACATGTTCATATTAATAGAATACACATCAATAGTGTAGTGTATTGCATCAATTCTATCTCTGCTTAATCTTTTCAATTAGGTGGTTTACGAAACACCAAACAAACCGGAAAAATCAAAAGGAAACGAGTGGTACTTGCACCTCTCTGTTTTCAACTGCAATCCTGCGAGACTTAGAAAACGACTATTTCCATTGGAATTCTTCGATCGGATACAGACAGAAGGCTTGAAATTTGTCCAAATTCCTACTGGAACTTTCGTATCCAACTTCATATTTTTACTGTTCTTTTAAATCAGGTTCTTAAACATCGAGCTTAAATTTTTCTTATTTGAAGGCGACTATGTAAAACCATAACAACTCTCTCAATTTTTGAACACTTGAAAAAGCTAGCCAACTTCAATTCTGTAATATGCACGCTAATGCCCGACTTGACGAACAACTTACGTGGTCGTTTACAATAAATCTTTTATACCTAAACAGGATCAACGACTTTGACAAAACACATAAACTAAGAAGTCAAAATCGCGCAATCAAACATTTAATATTTATATTTAAATAAATTCTAAATACAAATCCGTCACTCTCCTCTCCCAGAAATCTCTATACGATAAAACCAGGATCCAAATCCTGGTTTCAAACTGAATATCCAAATTTGGAATTCTTCTTCTCTCCCAAAAGAAGTCGTTATGATAAAGCACTCGAATTGGTCTTTGGTAAAAACTTGAATTGGTCTCTGCTATATATATGGTAGCTTAATATCCACGTTCAAACTATGAGATGATTGAAATGTAGGGCTTTGATGATTTTTGTCTCGTTCCGATCATTTTCATTTGCATACTTGACGTGAAATTTTTTTATAATTTGGGACAGACTTTAGAATGGAACCCGCATAATGTAATGTATGTAATGTTACTGCTCTAAACGTTTTAAGTTTTGGTATTTTTTTCTAGAAATTTAACAATATAAATTTGTTTTAAATCACATTTTTTTTGTTATTTAAATTGGATTTTTGAGAGTGTAAATGGATTCAATGGGAATTTCCAAATTTAGAATTCTAAATCTTATAAATCAATGATTAGTTGTAACTAATGAGACAAAATTAAAGAAGGGCTTTCAATAGTCAGTTTTTCTGTAACTATGTATTCTTATATATTCATGTAAGTTCATAGAAGCAGAAGTGTATGAGTGAGCTATTGTAATCTCCATGATTTGAATAATAAAACAACTTATAGCTATGCTAGGTGGATGTAACCCAATATTTGAATGAACCACGTAAAATCTGTGTGTTTATAATCTCTATGTGATTGTTGATTATCATGTGATATTTGAGAATCCGTTGCATATTAGTTTAATATAGATTGTTGCAGGTTAACAATTGATATCAGAGGTTGTGCATAAAATGGGAACTGGAGAGAGCGACGCTTTTTTCAAGTCAACGAAAGGCGTCAAGGAGTGAGGGAGCGTTGATTAGCCACTACTTACGTTTTCTATCGAAATCGAATTTCAGCGCTGGGTTGTCATCTTTAGGAGCGTTGTCGAATCTGTGTGCCACGGATCAGGAAACATACATTCGCATGGTGTCCATTCCTTCGTCGTAGTTCGACAAGTCCATTTAATGGCATCAGAGATTAAGGTGCACAACATTAGCATAAAATTTTGTTCAATTCAATGGCGTTAGAAATTAATGTGGTCTGGTATGATGCTTGTAAACATTGCATATTGATGCGGTGGTCATGTCCCATTAACTAAGCAATACATGAAACACAGGTTAAGCAATATTTATGATGAAGTTATGATGTTTATATCATAGTTGACTTTTCATTAAGAGGACCAGATATTTTTTTTTTTCAATAATCGCATAAGAGTGGAGGATGTTTTTTAATAGAATGTTAGTTTTATTTCATGGGTGGATACTTTATAATATATATTTGAGGTAGCCTCTTTTATAAAAAGGTTTTTCTATAAAAAGGTTTTTCTGGATTAAATCCTTTTGTTCAACATTGAGTAAGATCATTCCCCCACATATCTTTCAAAGGGTTTTGGTTATTATAAGCAGTGGTGTTTTTTTGGAAATTGTTTCTTTTACTAATGGAGAAGATGCAGAATGCCAAATTCAAAATCGAGAAGTTCAATGGAAAGAACAATTTCGAGATTTAGAAGGTGAAGATGCAAGATCTGCTCGTGCAACAAGGCATGGTGAAGGTGTTTTTGGGGAAAGAAAAGAAACTTGGGACCATTTTAGATGATGAGTGGAATGAGATTGATGTGGGAGCACTGAGTGCCATATGCCTGTGTTTGGTCGATAATGTTTTGTTCAGCATTGTCTCAGAGAAGACAACAGTCGGTTTATGGATGAAGTTGGAAAGCTTGTATATGACGAAATCATTGACGAACAGGATCTTCCTGAAAAAGAAATTGTACAGTTTGCGCATGAAGGAAGGTACGAAAATATTTGATCATTTAAATACTTTTAATACTCTTTTAGTCCATTTGGATAGCATGGGAGTGAAATTTGAATCTCAAGATAAGGAAATTACATTATTGTGTTCTTTGTCTGCGTCATGGGATCAGTTTGTTACCTCTATTAGTTTCAGTTCAACAGAAAGTATTGAGTTTGATGTTATTGTTGGAGCACTGATGTATGGGGAAACAAGGAAGAAAACCAATTCATAAAACTCTACATCTGAGGCGATGGTGGTCAGAGGAAGGCCTAAAGAAAGAGGACACGGTGAGAGGGATTTCTCTCAATCAAAGTCGAACGGAAAAAAGAGAAAGCTTAAGTGTTGGTTTTGTGAAAAATATGGACACCTGAAGAAGGACTATTGGAAGAGACAACAAGCCTCCAAAAATGACCCTCAAAAAGAAATGAAGGAAGCAAACACAATTGAAACAGGTTTAGGTATGACTGATGAAGTTTTATCAATTAGTATTGGTTCATGTCATGATCAACAATGGTTATTAGATTTTGGTGTTTCAAATCACATGTGTCTTCATAAACACTAGTTTATTACCTACCAGTCTATAAATGATGGAATTGTTTACATGGGAAATGATATATCATGTAAAGTTGTGGGAATTGGTAGCATTCGAATTAAGATGTTTGATGGAACTATTAAAATACTAACTAATGTGAGACATGTTCCTGATCTTAGGAAGAATCTAATATCTTTGGGATTCTTAGACACTAGAGGATATAAGAGTATTGTTCAAGGTGGAGTTATGAAATTCTACAAAGGAATCCTAGTGGTTATGAAAGCGAAGAAGGTTGGTAACCTGTTCTTGTTAGAAGGAAGAATTGATTCAGATCATGCGACAACAGTATCTGAGAAAGAAAATGATTATAGCCGACTATGGCATCAACGGTTGGTTCATATGAGTGAACAAGGATTAAAGGTATCAACTAATCACGAGTTATTTCCTAGTCTAAAGTCTTTAAAATTAGATTTCTGCAAGCATTGTATTTATGGAAACCAGAATAGGCAGAGATTTAAAACCGGAAGACACACTAGTGAAGGAATCCTTGATTATATCCATTCTGATGTTTGGGGACCATCCCATACTATTTCATATGGAGGATCATCATATTTTGTAACTTTTATAGATGATTTATCTAGAAAGGTTTGGGTCTATATGTTCAAAAGTAAGGCTGATGTATTTACAGTTTTCAAGCAGTTTAGAGCTTTAGTGGAAAAGAGCACTAGTAGATTCATTAAATTTTTAAGAACTGATAATGGTGGTGAATCTACGTCAATGGAATTTGAGAATTATTGCAAGGAGTTTGGGATTTATAGGCATAAAACCACTGCCTATACTCCTCAGCAAAATGGAGTTATTGAACACATGAAAAAGACTCTTGTAGAGAGAGCAAGGAGTATGCTTAGTAACGCCAATTTGCAGGAGGAACTATGGGCAGAAGCAGTAACTACAACTTGTTATTTGGTGAATCGATCACCATCAACAACAATAGAGTGCAAAATTCCTGAAGAGGTATGGAAAGGTTACCCTTGTAATTATTCTAATCTTAAATTTTTTGGTTCTGAAGCCTATGCTCTAATTCTAAAACATCAGTGTTCTAAACTAGATCCAAAATAAAAAAAGGCTTATCTTTATTGGATAGGGTGATAGTATTAATGGGTACAAGTTGTGGGATCCTACTGCCCATAAGATCACTATTAATGGAGATGTAATATTTGATGAATCATCTCTCATCAAATCATATGTAGATGTTCAAATGAAACATGAAGAAGTACCTAAGTATCAACATATTCAGTTTGAAACCAGTTCAAATACAGATGAACGTGAACATGAACAAGTTTCTGAAGATGTTCATGAAGAATTTCCTACAGAGGAAGACATGGTTGATGATAACAATGAACGGAATGTGGATGAGCCACAAACTTCCCTAAGGAGATCTATGTGTGTCAGAAATCCTCCAAGAAGGTATGATGATTTTGTTTCATCAGTTTCTTTGAGTACTAATGATGATGAACGTTTGTGCTATTAGGAAACTGTGAAGGGTTCTAATAGTGATAAATGGAAAGAAGCAGTGAAGGATGAAATGAAGGCATTAGAGAAGAACGCCACATGGGACCTGGTAGAACTTACAAGAGACATAAAATTGTAGGTTGCAAGTGGGTCTACAAGTTGAAGAAGGGTGTTGAGATAAGGTGGAAAGGTACAAAGCAAGGCTGGTTGCGAAAGGATATTCTCATAAAGAAGGTATTAACTTTCATGAGATTTTTTCACAATTTGTTAATATTGTTTCAACTCGAAGTGTGTTAGCATTGGTTGCTTTACTTGATTTGGAGTTGGAGCGGCTAGATGTTAAGACCGCTTTCTTACATGGAGATTTGGATGAGGAGATCTACATGGAACAACCTGAAGGGTTCATTCAGAATCGCAACAAGAAATTTGTTTGCAGACTCAATAAATCATTGTATGGTCTGAGGCAGTCACCTAGACAATGGTACAAGAAATTTGACTCTTTCATGGTGAGCCATAATTATACAAGGAGTGAGTATGATCATTGTGTCTACTTTAAGAAATTGAATAATGGCATATTCATTATCTTAGTATTGTATGTTGATGATATTCTTTTAGCAACAAAAAACATAACTGAGATCAATAAGTTAAAGGCTTAGATGGATAGGATGTTCGATATGAAAGATCTAGGAGAAGCAAGGAAGATTTTGGGCATGGAGATATTGAGAGACAGGAGGAATGGTAAGCTTTGGTTGTCACAACAGAAGTATGTTGAGAAGATACTTTTGAAGTTTGGTATGAACGATGTGAAACCAGTTTCAATCCCTTTGGCTTCTCATTTTAAGCTTTCTTCAAGTTTATGCCATAGTACAAAAGAAGAAAAGGAATATATGTCTCGAATATCGTATGCTAATGCAGTAAGAATTTTAATGTATGCAATGGTTAGTACAAGGCCATACATTTCACATGCAATTGAGATTGTCTGCAGGTATATGACAAATCCAGGTAAACAACACTAGGCAGTAGTGAAATGGGTGCTTCGGTATCTAAGGGGCACAAGTGATTATTGTATCACCTATAACAGTGGTCGTGATTTAGTCTGTGGATATGTTGATTCTAACTTTGCAGGTGATTTGGATAAGAGAGGGTCAACTTTAGGGTATGTCTTTACTCTTGCAAGTGGAGCTATTAGTTGGATGTCAAAGCTAAAGAACATTGTTGCTTTACCCACTACAGAAGCAGAATATGTAGTTGCTTCACATGCTTGCAAAGAGGTAGTTTGGTTGAAAGGTTTGTTTGGTGAGTTTGGAAGGATGCAAGACAAAGTAAAGTTACTTTGTGATAGCCAAAGTGCTATTCACTTGGCTAAGAATCCATCCTATCACAGTAAAACAAAACATATACCTATCAAGTACCATTTTGTAAGACAGGTCATCGATGAAGGTGGAGTCTCTCTTGAGAAAGTGCATACAAAAGAGAACTGCGCAGACATCTTCACAAAACCAGTATTGTTAGAGAAGCAACGATGGTGCTTGGCTTGCAGAAAAGGTGATGAAAAAAAGAACAAGCAAGGTATCAGGTTAATCGTTGTCATGGTGGAGATTATTAAACGGTGACAACGAATTTCCAAGTTTAGGATTCTAGATCCTATAAATCATTGATTGGTTGTAACTAATGTGACAAAATTAAAGAAGCGCTTTCGATAGTCATTTCTTGTATTCTTATATATTCATGTAAACCCATAGAGGCAGAAGTGTGTGAGTGAGTTGTTGTAATCTCCGTGATCTGAATAATAATCTGAATAATAAGACAATCGATACCTCTGCTTGGTGGACGTAACCCAATGTTTGGGTGAACCATGTAAAATCTCTTTGTTTATAATCTATGTGTGATTGTTGATTATCATGTGATATTTGAGAATCCGCTGCATATTAGTTTAATATAAATTGTTGCACGTTAACACAACGTGCTAAAAAATACCTGAAGTACTACGAGTATACAGACTTAACTATTCAAATTTGGAGATCCAACAATGTCTCACCAAATTAAATAGATAATATCACGAGAAAAAAAACAAAACCTAGAACTTTTAGAGTACAACTAATGTAATGGCAAATGTTTCATAAAGGATTATGATGTAATAATGGACATTTCCATAGAACTTGTTAAGATAAGAATGACCATATCACCATCATAAAGTACTAGTAGTAGATCATTTAATGACATATATTATTATTTCCTAATTGAGGTAGATTATTTAATGATATGTGTTATTATTTTTTCATACTTAATGCAATTTTTTGTTGTTTAAATTGCATTTTTGAATGCATAAATGAATTCAGCATACTAAAAAATCTTAGGAGCACTTGAATTATACAGACTCAATTACTCAAATCTGAAGTTCCAACAATTTTTGGTCTAATTTCAAGCTAAATAGATTTGAAAATATGTCCAACTCCAAAAAGTGGAACATTTAGACTAAGAAAACCTAAAAAAGTAAGATCTAAACACCCTGCAAAACAGAATTTAATGTTGCAGTTGGTAGCATATAGTGGGGTCTATATGGATTATAGGTCATAAGATCTGAAAGCAATTCAGGTGGATCATAAGTCTTCTGATATGAATGCTGCCGAAGGTGAATTATAAGCTGTAGGATCGAAAAGCAATTCAAATCCAACAACCTATAATCCACCTGCATATTCTATGCTGCTTAGGGGGCTGAATATTGCTGGCCATAGAGTAGAACCAAAAACTAATGCACGCTCAAAACAAACGATTAGTACAAGCAAAACGACTTCCAAGTCAGCGTGGGATAAACAACAATTGATTTCAAATGCAAGTGCACGAACATCGTGAAATGAAGATTATGGTCAGAATTCTTCGCTAAAAAAAGTCAAAAGGTTTTAATTTATCCATTTTCCCACTACAAGTACTTTTTATTTTTTAAATCTTTGTACCAAAATGACTGCGTATAAGACACTTTGAATTTGTTCTTTCTAACGTATCTTCGTTTCTGTTTTTTGAGATCTGTTTTATAATTCGCACGAATAAAAGTATTAGTTATGCAAGGTATGACTCAGTACTCATTCAAGATTTACTGTAATATGATCTCCATCTTAACTGATAAGACATCATCATCTCCCGCTGCGATAATAAAGCTTCCCAAACAAACATCGGAGAAAACAAGAGAACGAAAGTCAAAAACGTTAAAATCACCACGTTAATGTTTAACAATCACAAAAAAATCTTCCGGAAAAAACGATGCAATCACTCTGGAATGTCTGTAATTACAAATCTTCATTG
>JASDQU010372707.1:104907-116798 GCA_032191745.1 Picea mariana
GGGGGGGGTCAAAGTGGGGGGAAATACATGGGGGATATAGAGATATCTTATGTTTAAAAAGTGCATGTGCTCTCCTATTTCTAATAATGTACACGTGCGCGTTCTTAAAGCGCGAACATTATTTTTATTTCATTTTTTTTTAGAATGCACACATGTTATTGTACATGTGTTTTTAAGGAATGCACACATGCATTCTTGGGAATGTGTCTACATGGCTTGCTGAGTGGAGGTTCATGGTTTTCCAAAACTATCACATCAGGAAAGTGTGCGCATTCCTAGAAATGTGCACACGTTCTTGCGAGTACGTGTCCCTACTCACCTCATTGCCACATTTTTCTCCACCAACTTCATGCATTGACCCCACAATGGGTTTCTTCCTTGATTCCCTTGACACTATAATTGCTCCAAAATGAAATGTGTACCCATAGGAGGTACTTTTCCTATCATCTATGTTGCCTCCACAATTACTATCAGTATATCTAACAAGTTTAAAATCTTCTAAAGTAGAATACATAATGCCAAAGTCTTTTGTTCCATTTATATATATTAGAATTCTTTTACCTTCCTTCCAATGGGATTCTTTTGGAGTTTCCATGAACCTTGAAATCAAGCTCAGTCCATACATAATATCAGGCCTTATTGTTTTCAAATACATAAGACTGCCTACCAAGATTTTAAATAGAGTGGGATCCACTTTAGTTCCTTCATATCCCTTGCTTAACTTCATTCATGTTATAATAGGTGTTGGGGATGCTTTGGAATTTATCATGATAAATATTTTCAAGATTTCATGTGCATATTTAGATTCTGAAATAAATATACCATATTTGGACTGGTGAGCTTCAATACCCAAAGAATATCTCATAAGACCCAAATCAATCATTTCAAACTCATTCTTCATGATTGAATTAAATTATTCTATGCCAAAGTCACATGTAAAAATCGAATCATCTACATATAAGCAAACAATTATCATATTACCTTGTTGATTTGCTTTGTTGTATAGTGTTGGCTCACAATTACTTCTTTGAAACCCATTTTGAGTGAGATAGGAATCTATGTGACTCTACCAATATTTTAGAGCTTACTTCAATCCATACAATTCCTTCTTCAATCTGCATACCTTGTTTTCTTGTCCTCAAATCTCATAAACTTGTGGTTGTTCCACATATACGTCTTCCTCTAAATGATCATTCAAAACTGTTGACTTTAAAACCATTTGATAAACAAGAAATTTGTTATGCATATAAATGTCCAACATCGTTATGAATGTATCCATGCGAGCAAATAGCACAAATGTTTCATTAAAATCTATTCCAGGTTGTTGTGTGAAACCCATTGCAACTAACCTCGCCTTGTGCTTCTACACATTTCTATATACATCTTGCTTGGTTTTATAAATCCACTTGACACTTATCACATCCTTTTCCTGAGGTATATTTACAAATTTCCATGTTTGATTATTCTCTATGCTTTTAATTTCTTCATCCATGGCTTCTTCCCATACATCATCTTGGATAGCTTTTTCAAATGTTAATGGATAATCTATTTGTGAAAATAGAACAAAGACTGAAAATGAATTTGTTGTATCAACATTGTATATGTCTCATAGTCTTCTTGTCTTCCTTGGTAACATACTTTCTAATGTTGCATCTGGAGATGTAGAACTACTCAAACTTCGTTTTGGAGTTTGATGCACTCTAGGTGTGGACTACACACCTACAAATCTCATTGGAGTAGATTGTGCTGCAATTTGTGTCACAATTCCAGTAGTGGAAGGAACTGTGCTTTTATTTATGATTCGTATTTGAACCAATTCATCCTCTAAGTCATATTTACCGATAGCATCAATAATTTTAACTGTCCTTTCTATGCTTCCATCCCATGCTTCATTTTCTACAAATTGAACATTGTGGCTAATTATAAATTTTCTTGCAATATGATCATACAATTTGTATTATTTTGTGTCTTTAGAGTACCCAATAAATATACATTTATTCCCTTTGTTATCTAACTTATTTCTCGGCTCATCTGGAACATGTGTGTATGTGACGCAACCAAAAACTTTTAAGTGCGCAACTTTATGCGTCATTCCTATCTAGGATTCTTGAGGAACTTTATTTTTCACACTCTTTGTCGGACATTTGTTCATGATGTACAAAGAAGTTGTTATTTCCCTATCCTAATACTCATTTGAAAAATGTTTGGTTTCTAACATATTGTGTGTCATCTCCATGATGGTTTGATTATTTCTCTCTGCAACACCATTCTGTTGTGGTGTATACCGCGCAACGAATTGCTTGTGAATGCCACGAACTTTACAAAAATTATGGAAATATCTTGAAACATATTTGACACCTCTATCAATTCTCAAAACCTTGATGTAATAACCACTTTGATTCTCCATGAGTGATTTGAACTGTTGAAAGTAACCAAATGCGTCATGTTTATGTTTTAGGAAATAAGTCCATTTTTTTCTTGTGAGATCATCAATAAATGTAATAAAATAGGTTTTTCCACCTATATATGGTGTTTGCATTGGTCCACAAATATTTGAATGTACAATTTCTAGTGGATATTTTTCTCTATATGACTTGCCAGCTAGAAATGACTCTCTATGTTTCTTTCTAAAGATGAATTGTTCACATATTCTTTCTGGTTTTTCAATAAATGAAAAACCCTTCACCATATCATTTGTATGTAGCAACTTCATGCCTCCAAAGTTTAAATGTCCAAATATTAAATGCCACAGCCATGAATCATCCTTCACTTTAGATTGGAATGTTGCATGTAACTCTATGCCACTATCTTTGTTTTTCTTAGAACTGTGGGTACTAACTTTTCCTTCCTTAGAACTGTGTGCACTTACTTCTTCGCTTTTTTCTTTGAAAACAGTGTCAGAGTGCACATCTCTTGTGTCATACAAAACTTGTGTTGTATTTCTCTTCATGGTTGGCTTCAATGTCAATGGGAACATTCCATTGCTTGTCATTTGAATTCCTGAAATAAGTTGATTGCTTGGATATCTGTCCAAAATCACACAGTGATTATCTTCCATGTCGATTCTATACCATTTTTGTAATAGTTTTCCTGTGCTCATCAAATTATGTTTTAGCCAATAGAACAATATACATCAGACATAACCTTTTTCTCCCCCTGTTTAGTTAAAATGTTAATGTTTCCTTTGCCGAAGACAATGAATTGGATATCTATTCCAAGTGTAACTTTATTTTGGATTGCAACTTTACCCAAGAAAATGACTTGGATATCCAAACTAGATAACAATTCTAAGTTTTTTGTCATTTGATCACTGTAGCCTAAGTCTAAATACCATGTCACATGAAATTTATTGAGCAACATTGAATTCAACTGGGAAAATTATGGGCATCTCTTTAGCGCACACCAAAAACATAGGAGTTAAGGGATTATTTGCAATGTTTGGTTGATCTTGACCTTGCTTGTTCTTATTATATTGTCTCTTCCTACATTCACATGCATAATTTCCATACTTTTTACAACAATGGCACTGAATCTTTGATTTATCAAATTTATGACTACTTGGTTCACTGGTATTTTGATTTTGACCTCTACCACCATTCCAGGAATTTTACTACATCCTCCCCTAACAATAGTCCTTCCTCTACCTCTAGGGTTAGCTCTCCCCCTTCCTCTTCCACGACTTATAGATGACTACGTAGAAAATGCATTTTATAAATACATTGTTGACCTATTTGATGTGTGTTCATGATTAATGAGGGAGGATTGCAACTCATCTAGAATAAACTGAATCGGGTCTTTGTTCTCTTCTAAAGTCACAATAAGAGGATCAAATTTAGGAGGAATAATCCTAATTACTTTCTCAACAACCTAACTATCCTCTATGGTTTTTCTATGAGACTTAATCTGTTTTATGATGCCAATAACATGGGTGTAAAAAGAATCTAGTGAATATGTGTCTTTCATTGACAAAGTTTCAAAATCTCTTCTAAGAACTTGTAATTTTGAAGTCTTGACTTTGTCCATACCTTGATATAAGTTTGTAATGTGTCCCATGCTTATTTGGCTTGCTTTGTTAATGCTACTCTTGGGAGTATTCTCTCATGCATGGCTTGATGTATGTAAAACATTGCATTTCCATTCTTATTTCTTTGATCTTTCAAGGCATCATTCTCAACTTGTGTGAGGGAATTGTACGTTGCTTGATATGGTTCCACGTAGCCATTTTTTATTATATCCCATACATATTGACCCCGAAATAATGCCTTCATGGTTAAGGACCATAACTCATAATTTTTTCCTGTAAAAGTGGGAGGTTGCAGATTTGAAGTAGAAACCATGATTTCACCTTACAACAAAGTTGATCCTCTTTAAAATTGCTCTTGAAACCTACTATGATACTAGATCCCAGAACTCTACGAAACGTAGTTGCAAAGACTGCATAGTTAAATCCTTCGTTGATGAGCTCTCAGGACTTATCGTCTTATCGAGATGTAGACTGCACATTGTGATGATAACACTTAATAACGAAAATTCTTGAAATAAAAGTGAGATTGTATTACTCTTAGCAGATAAACTCACATGTATACTTGAGTGAAGATTCAAGAACTTATGAACCTACTTAAGCTTGCACAAAAACAAAGAGAAGGTATTTAAAAAAAAAATATAAAACTATACAGAGCTTCGACTCCAACAACTTCTACAAAATTTCAAACACAGAGCTTGTGTTTTCAGACTTCTTCGAATATATATAGATTGCAATAAATACAACCGACTCTATCTAAATAACAGAGCTCAGAAAGATAAAAGATCTACTCACTAATGGATGTTCTTACTTACCATATTGTAAACAAGCTTGCTTGCCACAACTTATGGAAAAAACATAACATAGTCCAAAACATTACAATCACTCTCGAATGTATGTAATTATAAATCTTCATTGCAATTATAAATCTATAATACTTATATGATATATATATATGTGGACTTTGAGCAGTTTCAGAACGATCCATTGACCCCAAAGATTTATGTTCACATTCTAATGGATCATGTATAATTTATTCCCATTTATGCGAAACCCTAATGGCCAATGTTGGAAATGTTTTATAAATTAAGAAATGATTTTTTCATCATAATAATTGGTTTATATTGTAAAACATTGTTGAGGGCTTATATGATTTTCCGTTTTATAATAAAAATTAGAGTCACTTTTACTTCTTGCACTATCAACAATCCCTAATTATACACTCTAATAAATTCATTTAATGAAATTGTTGAGGCTTATATGATTTGCGGTTTTATAGTAAAAAATAGAGTCGCTTTTGTTTCCTGCACTATGAACAATCCCTAATTGTACACTCTAATAAATTCATTTAACAATAAAATTGTTTTACAAATCATATAAAAATTAATATTTATGATGGAATATAAAAATTAATGTTTATAATATAATAATAATTCTATAAAGTTGAGTAAAATGAGAAGTAATATAAATTTAATTTAAATAATTGAAAATTTTAAAACTCAGAAGATTTGACCGTTTCAAAATTTTATAAATCCAAAATTAAAACATAACTACATTAATATTAAAATTACCGTCAAAAGATCCCATACAAGTTTGGATATTGTTGTCACCAAAAAAAAAGGTGGACCAAAAAATCCATGCACACAAGTGGGACTTGCGCCTTTGTTTCAAGTGCAACTGTACGACTGTATGGAAATGAAGATTGTTGTCGGAAGCCGAGGACAAAGTGAAAAGGTTGGGATTTATCCAATTTGCTCCTACAATCTTTTTATTAGTCCCTGTCGTAGGCATAGAGGGACTATAGCGATCAATAATTCGTTGACCTAGTATTAGTTTGTCCGTTGACCACAAATATTTGCATAATATTTAATGTTGGAACTAGGGAACAAAAAACATTGATTTTTATATAATAAAAAGTACCATATATGTCATGATCTGATTGGATAATAAATTGGAGGTCTTATTGTCGGCTTCGTTATTCCCAATGTTTTATATGTTAATATATCCAAACTTTTTGATCGTATACGGTCTTTTTTAATCATATATTTTTTTATGCATTTCTTGAAGGTGAATTAATGCTAGCATTAGTTGGAATGTTTGTCTTAGCATTTTCTGCTAGCTAAATTTATCCCAATGTTTGATATGCTAGCGTATCCAAGGTTTGTCTATTTTTTATTATTATTAAGTACTTAACGTACGTAAAGCCTACCACACGCATTCTTTCTTAAATGTTTACACAGTGTGAGACCCTTGGATGGTTCTGATAGCCTTAAATGTTTACTTAACAGGCCTCACAACCTTAAATGTTTACTTAACATGTATATCACGGAACAAGCTACACATGAAAAATAAAAATAAATTTGAATAATTAATTGAATAAAATTTAACAAAACACTATCACACATTAACAAGTGATCCATGGCAGCTTATGCCAGTTTGGAGTGGGATTAAATGTGTGAGTTGCTATAACACACTACCAAGATTTATAGTAATTTATATAATGATATAACACTTTTTACTTAATGAATAATATAAACAATTATTTAAATTTTAATCAATATTATTTTTAAGATTTTTAAATCTAAATTTGGAATTTTGATTTTGTTTATGATAATGAAATTTATTTTTATTTTTCATTTTTTATGTCCAGCTTGTTCCGTGATATATATTTTGCATCCAACACTTCTCTCATATACATTTTGCAGCCAACAATTACGGAGTCGCGGGTTCCTATTTTTCATTTTTCATGTCCAGCTTGTTCTGTGATATACACTTTACACCCAACATTTTCGTCATATACATTATGCACCCAACAATTCCGTCATATACATGAGACAAAGTAATTTATAGAATATTATAACATTGTACCTTTACTTAATGAATAGTATAAACAAATATTTAAATTTTATTCAATATTATTTTTAACGTTTTTAAATGTAAATTTTGAAATTTTGATATTGTTTATGATAATGAAATTTATTTATATCTTTCATTTTTCAGGTCCAGCTTGTTTCGTGATATACCTTTTGCATCCAACACTTCTGTCATATACATTTTGCACCCAACAATTACGGAGTCGCAGGTTGGCGGAGTCGCGGGTTCACATTTTTCATTTTTCATGTCCAGCGTGTTCCGTGATATACATATTGCACCCCAACACTTCCATGATATACATTTTGCACCCAACAATTCTCTCATATACATGAGACTGAGTAATTTATAGAATATTATAACATTGTACCAAGATTTATAGTAATTTATATATTGCTATAACACTTTTTACTTAATGAATAGTATAAACAAATATTTAAATTTTATTCAATATTATTTTTAACATTTTTAAATGAAAAATTGGAATTTTGAAATTTTGATTTTGTTTATGATGATAAAGGTGAAAATTATTTTTATTTTTCATGACCAGTTTGTTCCATGATATACATTTTGCACCCAACACTTCCATCATATACATTTTGCACCCAACAATTACTGAGTCGACGGTTGAAGGAGTAGCTGGTTCATATTTTTCTTGTCTAGTGTGTTTCGTGATATACATTTTGCACCCAACACTTCCATCATATACATTTTGCACCCAACAATTCCTTCGTATACATGAGAGTGAGTAATTTATAGAATATTATAACATTGTACCAAGATTTATATTAATTTATATAATGTTATAACACTTTTTACTTAATCAATAGTATAAACAATTATTTAAATTTTATTAAATATTATTTTTAATGTTTTGGAATTTTGATTTTGTTTATGATAATAAAGGTGGAATTTATTTTTATTTTTCATTTTTTATGTCCAGCTTGTTCCATGATATACATTTTGCACTCAACACTTCTGCTATATACATTTTGCACCCAACAATTACGGAGTCGCGCGTTCACATTTTTCATTTTTCATGTCCAACTTATTTCGTGATATACATTTTGCACCCAACACTTTCGTCATATACATTTAGCACTCAACAATTACGAAGTCGCGGGTTGGCAGAGTCGTGGGTTCACATTTTTCATTTTTCATGTCCAGCATGTTCTGTGATATACATTTTGCACCCAGCACTTCCGTCATATACATTTTGCACCCAACAATTCTTTCATATACACGAGACTAAATAATTTATAGAATATTATAACATTGTATCAAGATTTATAGTAATTTATAGGTTTTACTTAATGAATAGTATAAACAAATATTTAAATTTTATTTAATATTATTTTTAACGTTTTTAAATGTAAATTTGGAATTTTGGAATTTTGATTTTGTTTATGATAATAAAGGTGAAATTTATTTTTTATTTTCATTTTTCATGTCCAGCCTATTCTACCATATACATTTTGCGGGTTCACATTTTTCATTTTTCATGTCCAGCGTGTTATGTGATATACATTTTGCGGGTTCACATTTTTCATTTTTCATGTCCAGTTTGTTCTGTGATATACATTTTGCACCCAACACTTCCGTCATATATATTTTGCACCTAACATTTCTGTCATATACATTTTGCACCCAACAATTCCATCATATACATGAGACTCACTAATTTATAGAATATTATAACATTGTATCAAAATTTATAGTAATTTATATAATGCTATAACACTTTTTACCTAATGAATAATATAAAGAAATATTTAAATTTTATTTAATATTATTTTTAACGTTTTTAAATGTAAATTTGAAATTTTGATTTTGTTTATGATAATAAAGGTGGAATTTATTTTTAATTTTCATTTTTCATGTCCAATCGCGGGTTCACATTTTTCATGGGTTTGCGGAGTCGTGGGTTCACATTTTTTATTTTTCATGTCCAGCGTGTTCAGTGATATACATTTTGCACCCATTTTTCATTTTTCATGTCCAGCTTGTTAGGTGATATACATTTTGCACCCAACAATTCCGTCATATACATGATACTGAGTAATTTATAGAATATTAAAACATTGTACCAAGATTTGTAGTAATTTATATAATGCTATAACACTTTTTACTTAATGAATAGTATAAACAATTATTTAAATTTTATTCAATATTATTTTTAACGTTTTTAAATGTAAATTTGGAATTTTGGACTTTTGATTTTGTTTCTGATAATAAAGGTGAAATTTATTTTTATTTTTCATTTTTCATGTCCAGCTTGTTCTGTGATATACTATTTGCACTCAACACTTCTGTCATATACATTTTGCACCCAACAATTACAGAGTCGTGGGTTGGCGGAGTCGCAGGTTCACATTTTCATTTTTCATGTCCAGAGTGTTCCGTGATATATGTCCAAAGTGTTTCGTGATATACATTTTGCACCCAACACTTCCGTTATATATATTTTGCACCCAACAATTCCGTCATATACATGAAAGTGAGTAATTTATAGAATATTATAACATTGTAATTTATAGAATATTATAACATTGTACCAAGATTTACAGTAATTTATATAATGCTATAATACTTTTAACTTAATAAATAGTATAAACAAATATTTAAATTTTATTCAATATTACTTTTAAAGTTTTTAAATGTAAATATGGAATTTTTGAATTTTGATTTTGTTTATGATAATAAAGATGAAATTTATTTTTAATTTTCATTTTTCATGTCCAGCTTATATCGCATTTTGCACCCAACACTTATGTCATATACATTTTGCACCCAACAATTACGGAGTCGCGTGTTCGCGGAGTCGCTGGTTCACATTTTTCATGTCCAACGTGTTCGGTGATATACATTTTTCACCCAACACTTCCTTCATATACATTTTGCACCCAACAATTCTGTCATATACATGAACTGAGTAATTTATAGAATATTATAACATTATACCAAGATTTATAGTAATTTATATAATGCTATAACATTTTTTACTTAATGAATAGTATAAACAATTATTTAAATTTCATTCAATATTATTTTTAACGTTTTTAAATGTAAATTTGGAATTTAGGAATTTTGATTTTGTTTATGATAATAAAGGTGAATTTTTTTTTTTTTTCATTTTTCATGTCGAGCTTGTTCACTGATATACTTTTTGCACCCAACACTTCCGCCATATACATTTTTCAC
This sequence comes from Picea mariana, assembly GCA_032191745.1. Lineage (NCBI taxonomy): Eukaryota > Viridiplantae > Streptophyta > Pinopsida > Pinales > Pinaceae > Picea > Picea mariana. The sequence goes on from JASDQU010372707.1 coordinate 115,001, forward strand.
CCAACAATTACGGAGTCGCGCGTTCACATGTTTCATTTTTCATGTCCAGCGTGTTTTGTGATATACATTTTTCGCCCAACACTTTCATCATATACATTTTGCACCCAACAATTCTGTCATATACATGAGACTGAGTAATTTATAGAATATTATAACATTGTAATTTATAGAATATTATAACATTGTACCAAGATTTATTGTAATTTATATAATGCTATAGCACTTTTTACTTAATGAATAGTATAAACAAATATTTAAATTTTATTCAATATTATTTTTAAGTTTTTAAATGTAAATTTGGAATTTTGGAATTTTGATTTTGTTTACGATAATAAAGTTTAAATTTATTTTTAATTTTCATTTTTCATGTCGAGCTTGTTCCATAATATACACTTTGCACCCAACACTTCTATCAAATACATTTTTCACCCAACAATAACGAAGTGGCGGGTTGGCAAAGTTGTGGGTTCACATCTTTCATTTTTCATGTCCAGCTTGTTCCGTGATATACATTTTGCACCCAACAATTCCATAATATACATGAGACTAAATAATTTTAGAATATTATAACATTGTACCAAGATTTATAGTAATTTATATAATGTTATAACACTTTTTACTTAATAAATAGTATAAACAAATATTTAAATTTTATTCAATATTATTTTTAAAGTTTTTAAATGTAAATTTGGAATTTTGATTTTGTTTATGATAATAAAGGTGGAATTTATTTTTAATTTTAATTTTTCATGTTCAGTCGAGAGTTGGCGGAGTTTTGCACCCAACACTTCCGTCATATACATTTTGCACCCAACAATTCCGTCATATAAATGAGACTCGGTAATTTATAGAATATTATAACATTGTAATTTATAGAATATTATAACATTGTATCAAGATTTATAGTAATTTATATAATGTTATAACACTTTTTACCCAATGAATAGTATAAACAAATATTTAAATTTTATTCAATATTATTTTTAACCTTTTTAAATGTAAATTTGGAATTTTGATTTTGTTTATGATAATAAAGGTGAAATTTATTTTTAATTTTCATTTTTCATGTCCAGTCGCGGGTTGGCGGAGTGGGTTCAATTTTTCACTTTTCATATCCAGTAGCGGGTTCACATTTTTCATGTCCATCTTATTCGGTGATATACATTTTGCACGTCTTATACATGAGACTAAGTAATTTATAAAATATTATAACAATGTACCAAGACAATGTATCAAGATTTATAATAATTTATATAATGCTATAACACTTTTTACTTAATAAATAGTATAAACAATTATTTAAATTTTATTCAATATTATTTTTATCGTTTTTAAATGTAAATTTGGAATTTTGGAATTTTGATTTTGTTTATGATAATAAACGTGAAATTTATTTTTATTTTTCATTTTTCATGTCCAGCTTGTTCCATGATATACTTTTTGCACCCAACACTTCCGCCATATATATTTTGCACCCAACAATTACGGAGTCGTGGGTTGGTGGAGTCGTGGGTTCACATGTTTCATTTTTCATGTCTAGCGTGTTCCGTGATATACATTTTGCACCCAACACTTACCTTAAATATATTTTGCACCCAACAATTCTGTCATATACACGATACTTATTAATTTATAGAATGTTTATGATAATAAAGATGAAATTTATTTTTATTTTTCATTTTTCATGTCCAGCTTGTTCAGTGATAAACTTTTTGCACCCAACACTTCAGCCTAGTCCCGGGTGTTTCATTTTTCATGTCATATATATTTTGCACCCAACAATTCCATCATATATATG
>JASDQU010372708.1:0-12090 GCA_032191745.1 Picea mariana
TTCGAAGCGAGGAAATGTGGAGTATCTGCGAGTTGGTCTTAAAGGGACAAATCCAAGCAAGGCCAAGTGGATTGAGGTTGGAAGGGTGAGGGAACTATACCCTCATCTTCACATAGACTGAGATAGTCTTTTGGAGGTCCAAAAGCTTCCCAATGGGGAGGTGTGATCAGGGGATCAAATTTTGCTCAATTTTCAAAGTGTTCAGAATGCGACGAAAACAGTGCCATTGCGTCTATCTCGTCTTCCTGATTCCGACAGTATATTTACTTTCGCAAACGGAGTCCGTATGGAGGAGATATCGCGATTTGTCCGCCAAGACAAACAGGTAAAAATTTGGGATGTTGATTATACCTGTCCGTACAGTCCGTACGGCCACGTGGAGGGTCGTACCATCATGGTGACGTGGTAGTTTGATGATGTGGCATAATTGTATCGGATGGTGGTTTCCCAATGGAGTGATGACACGTGTTACATTGGCAGCAAATGGCATGAGGGCACGTGGCCCAATACATGGGCGCCACATGTCCCTCGTGGCTTGGACTATATTGGCTATGTAAAATTAATGGAGGCCACAGAGTTCGACCCCCGGACCTCCCCCATTGTAAAGCCTTGAAACATATCCACTAACCATTAAAGAGGCCACATGAACCTTGTTAGTGGTGTGGGTTTAATTTTATTTAACATTGTTTAAATGTGTCAAAAGTAGGGGGGTCGGGTTGGGGCTTAGCCCCAACCCAAAGTTTATTAATATATGTAACCGTTGGATGGTGCGCGCGATTTATAATCGCATACACACATGCTATAGTTTAACCATTGTATTAAAAATGTGCATGGGATTTGAAACCACGACTTGTGGTTTATATATCTAACCTGTGGGTTTTGTAACCAATGGTTTATGCATTCGCGCGGGGGTTATACCGTTTGCACGGTTCAAACGGTTAAACTATTTTTATGCCCAGCCTATGGTCGCATGCGCTATATGACCCAGTGCCGAGGCGGTTAGGGGCTGGAGGTGCCTTAACCGTTCTACGGTTTGTACCGGTGCGCCGTTGCGTACGAGACTTGGTTTTTTACGCTTAAATGAGCGTGTGTGCTAGGTTTGAAACACAAGGGTGCAAATTGTAGAACCAGAGACAACAAAGTTGGAGAAGGAGCTTCAAGGAGGCATATCTTTCTCATTTTTCGACCGTTTCAGGTGCCGAAAGAGCCCAGACAGGGGTTTTGGGACGTTGCGGAGCCATTGAAGTAGTCAGTTTGTCATTTTGAGAACTGTAAGACATGTTTTTGAGCATTTTGAGCAATTTAATAATAATGATCCATTGGAAGCTAGACAAGGAGATGTAGCCCGAAGTGGGGTGAACTCCTTTATCAAGTTGTTGTGTTTATGTCTGATGTTCAATGTTTTATGCTGCTGTCTATGTGTATCTTTACATAAGTAATCCTTAATTATGTGTTGCAAATTGATCCTGTTGCTTTAAAACACATAACATTTAACTTGCAATATTATTCAAGTTTTTCAAGTCTTCTTCAATTTTAGATCATCTAGAGGGTCCCCTACTACCCTCCTTTCATCAGACTCTTCGTGTTTATTGTGGGATCCTTCTCCAACTTCATGGTGAGTCACCATACTATGCATTGATAATTTCCCGCGGTTGATCTTCTGCTTGTGTATAAAAGGAAAAATGTTGGTTGTTAGTCAATATTTATATTCATTTATAACCAGTACATAATTCATATTTTCACATGTACAGAGACACAACAAGGGTTTTTCATTCTTAACTTCATCTTCTGATTAGGAAGGTTAAGACAAGGGGGGGGCGGGGGGGTTACTCTTTTTAGGAGTGTTCCGAACGGAGCTTCTACACAACTCGTTCATGAGCCCATGCAGGCCGAGTGTTGTAACCATGCTTAGATACCAATTTGTCACATACCAACTCAGGAAAACAAAATTTTTAGTCGAATTCTCAAGGATCAGAATTCCCGAAATACCTACAGGGGTCTTAGCATAGGCTAGTTCCTTCCTTGTCCACCTCTATGTGATCGTGGGACGCGACCATAGGTTGAACAAGTATGGCACTCTTTCAGTCTTCATGACTCAACAATACCAAAGCGTCGAGTCTTTTGACTCTGCAGACCCCGACATGACGAAGTGACGAACCCCGACAGAGCTAACGAGTTGTAGGTTTCCCCCTTGGGGTCTTGTCCACATGACCCTATCCCGTGTATACGCACTTAAGCTAGCCAAATCGATTGGGGGAAATGCGATGCATGACTTCCCTTTGACACTTTTCGCTACTCGCAACCTCCCAGGTTGAAGCGTCGAGCTCTCGTGCTCTTCTTCTCTGAAATCCCGAGACGTGAAAGTCAGCAATGGTTGACTTCCTCTTCGCACTTCTCGCAACTCGCAACCTCGCGAGTTGGAACATTGAGCCTTCATGCTCCTATCTCGCGAATCTCCGAGACAAGAGAATTCAACAGAGTGTTGACTCCTTTTCGGGCGACGCGTGCCCACCTATCAATCACGCGGGCCCCACCTGATGGGTGTGCCACGTATTCTCACGAACCTCGACTCTCAGCACTTCGCAACTTCTATGGTCTAAAGTGACCCCTTCTAACCTCCGAACCCCTGAACTTCGAATATACGATATCTCCACGGAGTTCTGATCAAACGGTCCTCCCGTTCCTGGATCCAACGTTTCAGATTTTTCTCCTCGCCACTTTGCACTTCGTGACTTCGTGAGTTGGAGCACCCAACTCTTGCGCTCTCTTCTTGCGAAACCTCGAGATGCGATATCTCAAACTGAGACCTCTTCGGGACTACACCGATCCTAACCACCTTGCAACTCTGCAAGATCCAACGGCTATCGACTGTTCGCCACTTCTATCTCAAAGTGTCTCCACCATCCATACAACTTCTCTCATGGCTGCTTCTATGGCTTAACTCCCTCGCCACTCGATGTGATCCAATTGCCCACGACAATTCGACACTTCTCGATGAAGTCTCTCTATCGTTCGTTTCTACTCTCTTCTGTGTGCGTCTAGACATACTTTTTCGACGACCCAGATCTATTTCGCTCCAGTTGATATAACGGCAGTTGTAGCTCCTCCTTGAACATGCACTTCTCTTCCTTCTCCTTGGAAGATTTCTTAAGTATCAAAGGTGTCGGCCTTTGCTTCTCCTCTGTGACTTTTGTAGCTAAGGCTCTGTGCACAAAATGGCACTATCCCTCCCGAGCTTCTCTTCTCTGAAATCGTAAAAGATTTCCTCAACCTTTGTGATTCCTACAGGCTCTATGTACACAACAAGGTGTTGCCTATCCTCCTCAGATGGATGGCTGCGATTCTCTCACGACTTCGCCACCCACGAAGTCGAAAGACTTCCCTCTATGACTCTCGATGTCTAAATCCCCGCTATGGGTGATTTCGCAACATGTGTCCTCCCTCCAATGGATGGCTTAGGTTCTTTCGCTATTTTGGAACTTCTGATGTCGAGTGCCCGGACTCCCAAACTCTCGAATGCCGAAATCCCGATACGAACTCCTTCTCGAGACTTTCGCTTCTGTTGTTCTGTGCATGAGGTTTAAACCTCGTGCAACTCTCGACAAATCCAACGTCTGTCGGTTATTTAGACCCAGATCTGACTGCTCAGACTTGTCTCTCCATTGCGCCATTCCTAAGCTGCCTAGACATGAATCCACGGTCCAGATTCTTTCACGGACCTTGGGGATCTACGGTCCTGATTTCTTCGCGACTCGCGAAGATAAAGGAAAAAGGGTTAAGGCATTTAACCCCCTCGTTTATTCCTTCAATCTAATGATCGTGAATGACCGCAGATCCTCTGAAAGGATCTCATCCATTGATCGATACTTATTCTTCGAATCCTCAAGGGATTCTGTGACTTCTACACCTCTGCAGAGTCTTTGCACGCAAAGTGCTACCTCTTCTGAGCTTTTCAAAAAGGGTGTCTCTATGGGGAGATTTATCTAGGGTATCACCTAAGACGGATAAGGGTATAGATTTCTCGAGAAATGACTTGAATTCTGAATTGATTCAATGTGCGTATATACATATAAATCTATTTATAAACATAAGCCATATGTGGCCCTTCCATTATAAGCATGCAACCACCATTTCTGAATCAAAACACTACACAGGCAATCTTATACTCAGACCATTCATAAAACTGCACAGACTATGAGCATATATGCCAGCATATGAATTTCAAGGTGCAAGATGTAAAACACTTATCAGAAATAACACCATAAGTGAGTGCAACTGCTGAGAGGGGTGCTTGTTTCCACCCAACCATAGGCTCAGCGATTCCGATAGGATTTACCACTGGCCACCCCTGAGATGAGACCACGATGCTACGAGACTGCACCTTTGTTTGCCAGTAACGGAGAACGAGGGTTACTCTCCCCCTTCTCTACTATCACTCACTCTATATTTTCCAGAGTTCTCTTCCTTCCCTCGCGTCTTCCCCCTTCTCGCTTCTCCCTCACACCTTTTTCCTCTTGCAAGGTTCCGAGTGGCACGATTTCCCTCGCACTGGTCAGTCCTGATGGCTCTACGTATGGGCATTTCAACCCCCCCCCCCCATCCCTCATTACTCATGAGGAGTCATTTACCTACCAATCCTGGCGAGTCATTTAATTCGGGGCCAGCGAGCCGCTCTTGGTTCTCCGGGCGAGTGAAATCCAAATACGGTATTGGTTTTGGTGGAAGTTAGCACCACCTTTCCAGGTGCCTTCCACCACCTTTCTTCAGCCATCGTGGTCTCTTTTTCATCATATCCCCTCTCAACAGTCTTGCAATATATATTCATAATATTATTCACATTCATCAACCTTTTTCACAAGGTCCATTCACATCACACATTCACAATTTTGGGTTTGCTATAGTTCTTGGCGAGTATAGTTATTTTTACAAACTGGAGGAAACAGGGTGTTACATTCATTGTTTGGTTGTTTTGATATCTCAAGAGAGGAACCCAAATACCTTTCCTAGACTTCAAGCTTCCCATCCACTTGAGGAAGGAAGGTATAACACTAAAATAAATATTAGTACGTTATTTTACCAAGTTATTTAATACATGATTAAAATAGTAATGTTTTGGTATGTATCTTTTAAGTTAAAAATATAACAGAATCAAAATAAAAAAATAAGTAATTACTAGCGATAACCACATTTAAATAAAATTGGTTGATATATTTGGATCGATTCCATTAATTTAAAATGGTGGAAAATGGGGTTGATTGGCCATGCACTTTTACTTAAATGTGGTTGTTGCTAATTACAATAGACATGGGCGGGGCACAACTATTAATATATTAATACATTTTAAATGTAATAATTAAGTATTAATTAATAAGTAATTAATTATTCTTTAGTAATTAATTAATAATAATTAATCAATTATTAATAATTGATTAATTATTAATAAATAATTACTAAATTATTATTAAATTATTAATTACTAATAAAATAAATATTAATTGATAATAAATTAATTATTAATTAATAAATAATAATAAATTAAATATTATTGCATCAAATCTAAAATAATACATATCATAATAAAATAAAATAAATTAATTAATAATAATAATAAAGTGTTACATGCAATAATAATAAAATAATGGTCCTTGAGGTGTAGGACAGTCGGTGACAAAGTGTGTTGTTAAGTCACTCCGTGATGTTAAAGTCACTGGTTCGAAACCTGCAGGGACAAAAAATCCAACCATGTTAAGGGTTGGTGTGGCTCAGGCTAGGTGCGATCCCCGGGTGACAGCTTAGATGCCCCTGATTCACGGTTTCTCAAGCCACAGGTTAATCGCGTAGCCAACAGGTCCCGCACAAATTGTTTGTGGGACAAGGGACCCGACTGGTAAAGTCTACGAAGGTATACATACCCTACCCCCCTCTGGATTTGAACCTGTGACCTCTTAAGAGGAAGCACATATTCTTAACCATTAGGCCCACTCAGGATATATAAATGTATTAATGTAATATTACATAAATGTACAAAAACACTAATATATTTGTTAATAAATATATTAAATTTTTATTAGTTAATGTATTAATACATTAAAAAATTAATATATTATAGTATTAATGTAATGTAATAATGTAACATGTTAATAAACAAATATGAATTATTATAAGGGAGAGAGAATATATTATATATTAATCCATAAAATCTATAAATATTATAATCAATATAAATGGATTAATATATTAAACGAACTATATACAAAGTAAACATGTGAAAAAATCCTCCCTTACTTGGAACAAAAATTTCATTGTTCTAAGTCTCGATACATTCTTTACTCAACCAATTTTGATCTGATTAGTGAACCTGTTTGAACCTTCCTATTTTCTCTCATATCTCTATACAAATGGACCAATCTGATCCACTCTCTCTAGAGATCTAATACACAAAATTGGTATTTAACTGATCTTCAATCTTTTTACCAAGTTCTTGTTACTATGAATTATGATTTGCTTCTACCATGCATATCAAGTCATGAGTTTGTAGGATACTTAGAAAATCTTATGTCTTGGACAGTGATTTAGTAATTTAATGATGACCCTCCATGGATTTGCCTATATAAGCTGCAGCTAGAGTTGCAAAGATTAGAGCTTGAATACCGCTCGTAAATAATACTACTCGTATACCGCTTCCCATACTTAACCATTCCTTAATTGTTCTTCCCCGTTCACTGCACCTTCGCACTTGTTTCTAAATATGTAATTAGTAAGCTTTAATGCTAACATCTCATCATGCAGGAACCGTAAAGATTGTCATTAATGAGCGAAAGGATCGAGGATATCTCCCATTAATATGCATTAAACCAAGATTTGTGGAGGATTATATTATCCCTTATGAGTGTTCATTTCAAACATCATGGAATGTCTTTCATGGGTCGTCGGGTTGGCGGGTACATGAAATCTCCAATCCTTAATTGCTCTTTGTCGTACTTGCCACCTTCGCACTTCTAAGTATGGAATTACTAAGCTTTAATGCTAACACCTTATCATGAAGCAACCGTAGAGATTGTCATTAATGAGTGAAAGGCTCGAGGAGATCTCCCATCACATGCGTTGGAACAATATTTGCGGAGGGTTATACTATCCCCTCCAACTGTTCATATCAAACATCGTCTAGAAAAAATGGATGTTCTCGTAAACTAATGGCAGCAACTCAACATCAGTTCTATGTAGATATAGTGAACATATTCGGGTGTGAGGACTAGAACTTCCAGTGGTCCAATGCATACTCTTACCAATCATCCTCTTCCGCCCAGAACGAAGTAATTTGGACCTATGGAATTTCTCGTGCAGGCTGTGTCCTTGAAGTTTTTCACTGTAAGGGGGTTGTATCTTGGTGTACCGAGAGATATATTTCAGGACAAATATTTATTCCACTGTGGGACCACTCTCTTGTTTCTTTGTCACCTCAGGTCTTTTGCAATATGTTAAGATTGTCGTAGCCAACATTGACCTTCAAAGGAGAAGACTGCAAGTAGTTCATAAAAAATAATGATAACCGGTTGGACCTCTTACCTGAGTTCCTGGAAGACCCAATGATAATTCCTGAAGATATCACAAGGTTGCGGGTTAGTTCATTTATAAATCCATTGTAGGAAATTGCCTGGCTATTTACAAGAATAACGAGACAGGAATCCACAACAAGTATCTCTCGCATGATTCTTTATATTTTGTATTTCACAGTCAAGGAACACGCCATTTTTTATTGGGGGAAGCTAATTTCCATTGAGATTTGGTCCCAATTGTCACAATTCAAAGACAAGAAGAAATTTTATATGTCATCCTACTTGGTTTTCGCGGTAGCGCATTGTTGTCCATTTCCAAAATTGTTCGTGTCCAAGAAGGTAAACTATGAATTCGACCTAGTAGCCTTCTAGTAGGAGGTCTTGTGGAGGCATAAGGCCTCCCATTGTTTTTATGAGGTTTATAATGACTTTGTCTTTGTTTTCAAAGATTTATTGCTAGGAAAGGATGCTCCCTAGATGTATCACCAGGCAACCAAGTTTTTGGACAAGAAGGGGACACTTGAATAAATGGACAATTATGGTGTGATAATGATTTTTTGCACCACGAAAAATCTTACTTTCCTTCCATGTCACATTATAGACATAGTGTTTGTTATAGAAATAGCAAGGCAATATGACTATTGGTTGCATTTTTTCCATGAGAAGAGAAAAAATCATTTCATTCCTCTTCCTTGGAAAGTCAAGGACTTCTTGTTCAGGAACGTCAACAAGACTGACGAATTCATAGGCCATTTCAACAACTTGAACCTAAGATATTTTGAAAAGATAAGAGGGTTCGACCCTAATGGGATTTTTTTAGAACATTTACTAGGAGTTTGCTTCAACAATTCTTTTATCCAGACACGCCTAAACGAGGACAGAGACAATGACGAAAACACTCCTGCTCATGACAGTGGTGACTTAGAGACATTACAAAGCACCACTGAATTGTAAAAATAATAGGGAAAAGGCCTCAGTGAGAAGAGTGTTCAATCCCCGGCTACCACTCCCAAGAGTACAACATCCCAAATCATCGCTCCAATGGCCCACCCCAGTAATAAAGAAACTCAGAATTTTTCAAACAGAGGAGGAGATAAGAACCCTCATCGTGGTAAAATTGATAGTTCTCACAAGATTCTTGTGAGAAAGAAGAGAAAAATTGTTGTAGGGCAAGCAAAAGAGCTCGAAATTGAAAGTGAAGATCTGGAACTTGAGACTGATCTCGATAACGTATTCTGCAATGTTAATCAATCTGGGAATGTGATCCAGCATATTCCCCTAATGGAAAAGCTAAGACCGAATTTTTTTACGAACACGAATCCTTCGTATTCGAGAGCATTGTTTTTTATAGGGAATCTAAAAATTTAATTATTGAAAAGAGAGATGTAAGAAATAAGAAAGGGAAATCTCATTCAAATATTAACCTTAGGAATATGTATCTGTCCCAAATCTCTTGACTTCACCAAGCAACTGGAGATGCTCTTGATGCTTCCATTGGAGGCATTGAGGCAAAGAATGCCAGACTGAAGGACCCACTCAAGGAATTGGAGGAAGCTTTGATTCCTATCCCATTTCTTCCAAGTCCTTTAGCAATAATTGTACCTTCCACCCCTGCAACCAAGTTAAAAGGATCCTCAAGCCTCCTCACATCATGTAGAAGCTTTGTGGAGAAGAATGTCAAGAAAATAATGGAGCTAATTACTCAGGCTTGGAAAACATCACAAAGTATAGCTTCCCTTGGAACGAGGACACATGTTGTGCATGAACATTTGCAGGCAGATTTAAAAAATGAAGAATGTTTCTATCTAGAGAGGGTCCTCCCTTTTGGCATCCATGTCAGCAAGATAACAGATATGAGAAGAAGACAAGAAGATCTCCACTCCACAAACCGGATCAAACAATTAAATGCATGTTGGAGTGAGAAAGTTAAGAACCTACATGTCATTGTCCAATCATGTGAACAAGTCATATCAAAGAAATACGAATTATTCAGAAAGCTAAGTGAAATAGAATTAGCCGGAAGCACCAACGAGGTCCAAGACCCCAACTTAATCGTCAAATCTTTGTCCTTAACCAAGAAAACCTTCGATGAACAAGTTGATTTTTTTAAGGGATTGTCTTTAGAAACGTTTTGCAGTATCCTTGAATATGGTGAAGATGACATCGACAACTGGCTAATGGACTATTGGGTACAAAATAAAAAAATTGATCAGGCTCTGCGTAATCTTTCTATCGATCTAAGGGAATTAGAAAATGAGCATTTCAACATAAAAATCCAGGATGAGATCAACGTGGTCCCCATGAGAAGCTACATTGAAGAATGGCTCCATAGGGCAATCGACAAGCTCATCGACGAAGGGCAACAAATAGTTGGCATGATTCCAGTAGCCATCGATGAGAGAAATAAAAAGGAATCAAAAAGAAAATAGAAAAGGGGAAGATAGATACCATCATAGTAAGTCTATACTGATCACATCCTGCTTTATTTATCAATCCAGTTATTCCACCTCTTTAAATAGAAATGTCTAACCAAAGACTGATAACTTCCAATTTCTTCTTTTCTGGTCTTTTTCTCTATTATCGCCCACTTCTTCTTTCTATAGTCCTATTTCTTGTATTTATTTATTTTATTCTCTATGGGAGCCCCAATCCAATTCTATATGGCAGAGTAGTCCCTGCTGGGTTGGAATGAAAATAAATGCATATATATGGGGGAATAAGTAGCGGAGGTAAAGGGAAACTGCAGCAGACACGTGGCAAATAGCATGAAGTACAGGTGGAGTACAAGTGGTATCCATGCATAAAATGACATGTGGCTCCTAGAAATTATTTTCATTCTAATTATACTGTGTTTTGTATAAGCCATCTTGTTTTTATTTTCTTGATAAGATTCTGCAATTTTTCCTATTAGCAATAATAAGGAGACAGATACGAAAGAGCACATATATCCCCATCAAATGTAACTTGTAACTTGATATATTGTTGGAGTGTGACTTTGCCATGTTCAAAATTTCCATTCCTACCTTGTATGTTTTATCTCTTTAATGTATTTATGAAATTCATTCATAATGATCTGTGTATACTTCTAACTTGTTTTCATCCCAATATTTAGAGTTAAGTACAATTTTCATAGTCACTTCTTTAATTTTTCTCATGGACAAAGTAAGCAACATCCATTTCATTCTATTAAATAGAAAATTTGGTTTGTGTGTCTCTATATGTGTTCGGATAAATAAATCTATATGCGGTGGCAAAGAAACAAAACTATATATTTTTGAAGATTATTTGATCTTCTTGTGTGGCCTTTGTGTTTGATAGTTTTTTTCTATATATTGTGAGAGGTTGATCTGCAATTTTTCTCCAATTTCTCTCCTGGAGGAGGGCATCTTTGTAGTACCAAGTGGAGATCTCAACATGTCTATCGAGTTGATTGTTTTTTTTGACAATGATAAAAAATTTCCTCTTTAAGTTTTTCCTTGGGCGTGTATAGTTCAAATGTGAGACTTAGAGAATTTATGTAGTAATGAATTAAAGGAATACAAAAAGATAGAAAATATTTTTTATTTTCTTTTTTGAAATAAAGGTTCGTGGAAAATAGGACGAGGAATCACACACATTAAACATTCAAATTAAATACATTCAAATTAAATAAACACAATTGATAGTTAAAAATAAAAAGTTATGAGAACATAAAAATAAAAGAAGATGATCGACATGCATAAAGAGAATTAATTTTGCATTCTGAAAACAGACTTACAAAGCACAGGAGATTGTTCCGAAAATAATTTTCTTGTAAATTTAACAAAAAATAATAATGTATCTTACATATTTCTGGAAATTTAAATCTAGTCTGTCATGCAACACTTGTTTTTAAATGACATACTTCCCAAATCACATTAAAATATATAAGTAGATATTATTATTAAATATTTCTTATACTTTAATATTTTTATGTGTTAAATATATGCTTATTACAAACACATTAATAATAACATACCTCTACTAATTATATGTTAAATTTTATTAAAGTCATATCTGAATACCACCTTAAATACGGTTATCTCATACTCATAGGAAAGTACGTCCGCATAGGAAAGTACGTTGGCTTGGTATTGAGCTTGAAGGCACATGATCCAACACGTTTCGTGACTGAAATCGGTGAGTATTGGCGCGCGCACTGTGAAGACTAAGGTATCTCTGAATTATGTTTTCTCTGTCCATAGATGTGTGATATTTTAACATGGACAAGTATACTAGTGCATTTCATGCCAGCACTACAATGTGAATGGTTTGTTTTTCCTATGTTTCAATAAGAAAATCAGCAAGTGCCTTTAACTAATCTATCTCATTAAATAAATTTTAGAATACAAACCGCCGCCACTGACTTGGCCACTAATTAATTATTTTTTACAATACAAACGACCGCGACAGACATGGACACTACAATGGCCCTTGTTATTCTTTCATCTAGAAGATGATAGACATGGCACTACTGTGTCACTCGTTATTCTTGGATCTAGGAAGTCATAGATAA